>JADDOH010003960.1:0-12615 GCA_016648135.1 Agrypnia vestita | reverse complement strand
TCTTGCTCCATCTTTTCAAGACGGTCGTGGACATTCTCAGTTTCAACCGTTACAGCTCGGACTCTCTGCGGTTCACCAGAGGTATTCCTTAAGGCGTCGTATTGTAGGGCTGCTGTTAATGCTTCGCTAACCATAGCGTGTCGTCCCAGTTGCACATGTAGCCTTAGGTTGTCATCTCGTAGACCATTGGCGAATGCTTGAACAGCGAGCATCTCTCGCGTGGCTATAGGCATGCCGGAGTATGCCATATGGCATAGTCTTTCCACGTCAGTACCGTATTCATGTAGGGTTTCCATTCTTTTCTGCTGCCTGACATTTAGCTGAACCCGATGCACCTCCTGCATATACTTTTCTCCGTATCGGAGTTCAAGAGCTTTCACTATGGCATCATAATCCTGTTGGCATTCCTTTGGGACGATTTGTAGAATGTCCAGCGCTGGTCCGCGCAACGCCAGTATTAGGGCAGTTGCCTTCTCCCGGTCGTCCCAAAAGTTTGAAAGAGCCGCCGCTTCGAACTGCTTGTAGTAGGTATTCCACGAACATTGTCCATCAAAAGTAGGTGGCTTCATTCTCGTAGACACTTTAGTACTCTCACCTACTCGAATCTTCTGGCTTCTTCTCACTTCATCCCGAAGTTTCTCGATTTCATGTTGCGTCTTTTCAGCGTCACGTTTTACGTCTTGTCGAAGATCCTTGACATCTTCTTGAAGATTATTGACGTCCAGTTTAGTGATTTCCAATTCATTTTGTTGCTTGTCAACACTTTCCCTAAGCTCCTTGATGCCTCCTAATTTGACGTCCAACAATATTCCGAATTTTTGCTCCTGTTCTTCCTTGTCTTCTTGACGTTTTCGCTCCTGTTCTTCCTTGTCTTCTTGACATTTTCGCTCCTGTTCTTCCTTGTCTTCTTGGCGTTTCGGCTCCAGTTCTTCCAGCATCTTAATTATCACGTCCATGCTTCTAGTTGTCATTTGACCCTGTCAGCCACGATCTTCACGCCGATTTCTTAAAAATCTCCCGAGTCCCGCTTCTGACACCAGTCGTTACGTGGCGTGGCTCGCTCGAAAAATGAAATGGCACAACTCGTAAAATAAATCTTTTATTATCGCTTGTACATTATCTCTCACATTTTACAATCGCTCGCAACGCAATACTACTGCTATTTTTTATTCAAACACAAAAGAACAGCTCTCTTTTGTTTTTTCTACTCGGGTAAGAACCCTTCTATTTCTTCACTATTTATTTAATCATGTTAGTTCTTATTTCAACCACTGGGCATACCGGCCCGCCGTTCTGCGCATGTGACACTATTATTATGTTATCTATGTATGACACTTTTCTATGGAACTGTCAAATGTCAACGAACAGCTCGTTACAATATGTTTCACGCCTAATAAGTTATTATTTGCTGGTCCCTTGAAAAACGTATTAACTTGTTGTGGGCCGTAAATTTTCTGAATTTTTTTGTGATTTTTCTTTTTACGAAAAAACCATGAAAACATGCGTATATTAAAAAAAAACACACACACATTCATATTATTTTATTGTAAGTGTCGAAATGCAATGATTTTTTTTATCATTTAAGTAAAAAAAATAATCTTTTTTTGAATTTCCATAATGTTGCCAGCGCAACATTTTCTGAAAAATAATAATTATTTTTTATTTGTTTATTAGAGACAACACTACTATTAATAATAATAATCTTCTGTGTGATATATTTTGTTGCACGGCACGGCACCCAACGGGACATCGCACTCATAACACATAAATATGATACACTTTCACACACACATATTTCAAATAAACGCAACAAAATTGCGTGTATTTTTGTTAATAAATCACTATTAGTATTCAATTGAATCATAAACCAACAAAAACTGACAAATATCGCAAAACATATCGTATATATTTGTATATACGTGTACAAATAAATCGAAAATCGAAAAAAATAAATTGTATTTCCCGCGCACTTTGTGCGTGACCTTGGATGACGGAATATTTGAATTTCGATTGCGTAACACGCGTTTTGGGCGACATCTACAACTTCTCTATACGATTTTGACGGCAGAAAAACTTCCGTTTTGATTGTTGATTTAAAATATAATCGGTGATGTTTTTGAGTTGAAAATGGAATGACAGGTTACAACAGGATTTCTCTATTGGGATAAAATTACGTTTTTCAAATTCGATACGCGGCCGTCGATAAATAATTTACTTTGTGCCTGTCGCATATATGCGACGCGGCCCAGGGGGGGGTTAAGAGAGTTTCACTGTATTTGGAAGATGAGATCCACAAAAATTATCATGTAGAATAGGAACTTCTTACAACTTTTTTTTTAGTGTTGAATAATTAACAAACGTAGAAAAAAATGAAAATTTTCCATAAAATCACAAATTAAATAAAATTGCAGGCTCTAAATTTATAGTTTTTCACGTCAGCGAAAACACAGCTTGTTTGAGCATTCAAGGCAAATTGGTGCTTTACATTCGAAACACAGGTATTGTGTATTGCGTTTCTTTGTGTATTTGCAAGTTGAACAGTTTTTACGAACCGCCAACCTTTCTTCAGCACTGCTGCTACATGGAACTGCTGATGAAGTGGTTACGTTTCTGTGGAGGATACGATGAATTTCACATTATTGCAATTTCACACGTTGTTATTTCGTCATTAAAAAATGCTGCTAAATATCCAGTGAACAAGACAAAGAATTAAGCTCACTCTGATATGCTGGTTTTTTTATCTTCTCTTCCCTGCACTATATTATGCTGCAAAGTTCTCAATCGTAAAAACGGTGAGGCAGATGACCAACGAAAGTAATTCCTTTCAAAATAATTCTTCTTCCACGGTCTCCATTGAATTTCAGATCCTCATCTTCAGATGAAAACTCTTTGTTTCCACGTAAAATTGAAGACAAATGATGTTGGGATGGAGAATTTTCTTTAACACCTAGTACAGTAGGCTCTTCGTATATGCATTCAAATGCACAACTTTCTTCCGATACATGATCTAGCCCAAAATGATCTTGATAGATCTTGTTCCAAACACACTCGATATTATTGTCACTAAGAGCCATTTTAAACGAAAACCATAAAAAATACATTTAGGGGCGCGGGGAAAAGGTACAGGAACTAACAAGTTTGTACGAAACTTGGGCACAAAAATATTCACGATTATCAATTCGACGGGGTCTGTGAGACGTATGGTAGGTGGTTAAGGGTTAATAAATAGCTTGATGCATATTAAAATCCCCATAACTCCACTTAATATTTTACATTTGCCTAGATGTGTTGATACAATTAAGTCAACAGCTTCTAATTTAAAATGTTTTATTTTAACTTTGTAATTAATACACACACAATATGAGTTATTAATTACTTGGTAATTAATAACTCATATTGTGTGTGTATTACAAAGTTAAAGTAAAACATATTTTAAATTATAATGTTGTATCGCGAAGTATCTGCCAAATCTTTCAATGATAATAACTTCTAACTTCTAAAACACAATTTGGCCAACAAACCAAATGTTTTTAAAGGATTCATATAAGGTGAAGACTCTCGGAGGGCCGTGAAACCACGAAATAGTAATGGTGACTAAGTGTAATCTGCAATCCACTATGTTTATAAAATAAAAAACTCAAAACATCCGCGCTTACCCAGAAGGTGGATAAGGGCCTTCCTCGCGAATCTTGGTGGTTCAAGATCATGATCTGGCGCATCTCCGTCTTCACGCTCCTCATGAGCCTGCTGTGCGCTGGCTCCGTGCGGAGCCTGCGAAGCTCCGGCTGCGGCCGAGGAGGGTGCGCCGCTCAGAGGTGGGCCGGGCGCCGGTGGCTTGCTCTGCTGAGGACCAGCTGCGGGTGCGCCTGCTGGACGGGCACCACGAGGCGCACGCCACGATGCACGAAACTGTCGGTGCTCAACAGCTTGTCGTCCCACCGTCTGGACGAGGAACAGCAAGATGCTTTCGCCGCTGCAATAATTGTTGTAATATATATATTGAAATTAAATTAAAACTGTTTAATTAGAAAAGAAATCAAACAAAACTGATTTGGAGAGATAAACAGAATGAGTTTTGTTTTCATCTTCCTTCAGTCTTAAATTTGAATCTACTTACAACTATCTCAAGTTCTTTTAAGAGTGTACTAATGGATTCGACTCCCAGTAAGGTAATGATCATCTATTGCAAGCATTACACTCAGCCAATTGCCACTGCTCCTCACGCTGTTGTATTTAGTCCCCAAAATATTTGTGTGGCAGCTTCAAAGGCAGTGAGTGGTCCTCTAATGATATGACTTCTGGAGACAGGAAGAGTTTCTTACCGAGAGTTGAAGTGTGTAGCGAGGTGAGTGTCCCTGGTGAGCCTGGCCAGCAGCTCGCAGCGAGCGTTCCAGTTACCCCCGACCAGAGCCTTGCAGCGACACTTCTCCCAGCAGTCGCAGTACGCAGTGGGGGAGGTGCGCTTCAGTTTGCAGTCGTGACCCTTATGGCACACCTGAAATAGAACATGATTAATTTAATATTGTTTTTTGTCATTTATTATGAATTCTATTATAATGGTTATTTCGTAAGAGAACCAACCTTGGCACACTCGGTACAGCAACAGAGTGATCCTGTGAGGCCGCAAGTCCGGCATTCAAAGATATCCTGTTGATGAAATGAACATTGGATAACACAGATAAGAGAATTTTTTTAAAGTTATGTGAGATGTGAATTATTAGACCAATTTCATATTACACCCAACTAGCAAAATTCCCACACTTGATGAAAAGTGTCAAATTAATTTTTTTACACTTACACACTAACACTAAAATTAATTTACTTCTAAAAAATATTGCAAAATTTGCATGTATAGCCAAACAAGTACACATCAACGTTTGTGCTAAATGTGTATACAGAAAACCCTGTTAATTCGAACCTCGATAATTCTAAATTCTAAATTCGAAATTTTTAAAACTTGTGAGTCCCAAAATATGAATTTCATAGTCGCAATATTCGAAAACCCCGGTAATTCACAATTCAAAATATTTTTAGCCCCTTGCGCCACAAATCAATACATTTTTGTATGCGTAATTTGTTTTTTTTTTTAAATTTGACGAAATTAAAAAAATATTTTGATTTTTTTGCAAGTGAGAGCAACAAATAGTAATAGAAATGTCGCGATCTTTGTATTACCTTAATAAATATTGTGTTTTCAAAATGATTTCTCGAAATATGAAAAACACATTTCTTCACAAAATTAATGGCTTTTTTCAGGAGTTTTACGATTTTTGACGAACTTCGCAACCGCAATATTTTTTTTAACTTAAATTTTAAACCTCTGAATTTCGAATTAATGAGGTTCTACTACATTTCTAAATTATATTCTGTAAAATGTTGGACTATCACTACAGTAATTTATATGGAATATTAAAATTATTTTGATTAAATACAAATAAAATGACAAAAACCTTATATATTTTTTAAAACCTTACTTACTTACTAAAAAAATGTATATATTTTTCAAATTCCTTCAAGGTTTTAATAATTTCATTTGACTCGTATCAAAGTGAATTAATTTTTAATATTCAATATAAATTACTTCATGATAGCTTTACAAAAGATAAGCTAGAAATATTCAAAATAAAATGCAAACATTGATATCGCTTATCTCCACGACTGTTGATATTTTACCCAAAGTGTAAAGAAAATTTCCTATTCAAAATTGTACGAAGTTCTCTACTAGCAATGAGATAAAATGTTTACGACTAGCTATGAGACATCCTGTTTATCTAGGAATGTTACGGACAAAGTTTAGTACAAATACTGTAATTTTATCTGAAAATATTCCTAATTAAAATAGCAAAGGATGCTTGCTAGAAGGTCTTGAAAAAAATTCAGTTGCAAGATCCATCCTTACTTGGTTAATGTGTTCCTGGCCGGTCCATGTGAAACTGCATGTGTCGTTACAGCACAACACCAACAGAGGTGAGTGATCGGCGGGCGAGTTCCGTGGGAATATGGCCGCGGCGCGCTGATCCGTCGTCGGGCAGCGAGCGGCGGCATCAAATAACGCGAGAGCGGCTCGGTAGGCGCGCGAGCTCACGGCCAGCATGAAGGGTGTCTGACCTTGTCCGTCCCTGAGAATTCAAGTATTACATTGTAGCATGCTTCCAATCTTTTCTTATAGGTATTGTGAGAATTTTTTTAGTATAATGCAATGTTGAACCATGTCGAATCAGTGATTACAATTGGTATTATAACGCTGTGTCGAGATAATCTTATTTTATAACATGGTTTTAAGACTAAAATAAAAAAAAAAATTTAATATAGTTGGTATGAAAGCTAGCAGAGTGAAATTTTACATACAGCATTGGAGAAGGATTGATTTAATTCTGAAAAATGTATAAAATAAAGCGTTTAATCTCTGACTGAGATTTGGTCTGAATCGCAATGAAGTAAGGAGATGTTTCCCCTTCGTCACAATGATCTTCGATCTGAAGAGCAGTGTTCCTCTCTTATCGCAACTTATTAAATGAAGCATATTGGGATCTGGAGGGGATATTCCCTTTGTCGCAGATATCACCAAAATGATTTACAAAACATTATAAATAAAAGAGATGCTCCTCCTTAAATCTTTTTATTGTATTCCAAACCACAAAAGAAAAATATAAACTAAAAACAAAAGTATAACAAATAATGCCACATTTCTTCCTTGTGAAACTACAGATGTCGCCTTCGGGCGCACTAATCACAATTACTGACAAACAATGAAAATGGTTTTGGCCTGACCCAAAGAGGTCGCTCGATCACAAAGTCCAAAGGATTAATGAACTCACTTGGCGCTGAGTAAGTGTGGCAGGTGCGGGGCTAGAACTGAACTTTCGCACATGGCCTTGAGAGCCGCCAAAGCATTGGTGCGTCTCTCTGTCGGGTCGCAGACTGCAATCAAGCCGCCACCTCCAGATTTGGAACCACTGAAGAAAATACATAATATAATTTCATACAAAACTATCTGGGGTTAAGTTTCTGCGAACAAACAATGTAATGAATTATTTATTATGCATACGGGTCGGGTTAGGTTATTTCACACACTACACAAATCAATACATTTTTTAATTCTGAAATTACACAAAGTTTACCTGATAACATTAACAAGTATTAAAATGTTATACATATCTCTTGTCCGGAGCCAATTAGAATATTGCTCATCAGTTTGATCTCCATATTATAATGGGCATATAGACAGTATTGAGCGTGTCCAATGCAAATTTCTCAAATACATTAACTACAAGTTAAGCATACCAACACAATACATAGAATACAATTACATACTGAAGAGACTAAAATTACTCACATTATATGATAGAAGAAAAATTTATGATATAGTTCTTCTTTACAAAATTGTAAATAATATGTTGGACAGCCCTGACCTTGTAGCATGTATCGATTATAATACCCCTTCCACACATAGAACTCGACAAATTGTCACATTCCATCGCAACAATTGCAATACTAATTATCAATCAAATTCTGTGATACACAGAATATTGGGGACTGGTAATGAATATGGTTGTATGATTGAAATTTTCGTCGACAGTCTGGAGAAAGTAAAGTTTACACTTAAAGAGGCAATACTGCTTCGTTACTGACTTCAACTGTTAATATGTAATGGTGGGTAATATATATTTTTCATACACATTGCTGCTTTGTACTTTATATTTTTAATTTCTATACTCATGTTTTGGTGCTATTCCTGATGCTTTTTATAATTTGCTACTTATAACTTATATTGTTTAATGTATATGTTACAGTGAATCTGATTTTCTAGTGAGTCCATCATTCACTGGCATTTTAGAAAAAGTATATTCAAGGTCATTCTTATCATATTCAAAGAGTTTTTCACCAATAGAAATTAATACAATATTTTAACTTGCACTTACTAGTGAATTTATTGGTTTCCGAACTGTCAAAAATTAAATTTGACAAGTCTGAAATCCGTTACCGTAAAAATCTATGCTTTTAAACGAACTTTTATTTATCCAAATTGAAACAACCGGGCCTTGAATAACAATTTAATAAGTCATTGCGTGAACAAGGTTCTTACTGCATTATTAATTTCTTCTGTGCAAATCAACATTATGTAGGTAACGGATATTATTAAAATAGTCATTTTGAAGTGTTGAAAGTTTCGTCTGCACCAATTCTTCATTATATGATTTTATAACAAGATTCTAATGGCACATGGACCTTGTTTTTCAAAATTTATTTTGCGTTTTGTGTCTCATTCTACACTAGTCTAGTCCAAAGTCATCACAAAGCGACAGTATTTCTATTTTTTATCCTTTGAGCGATAGCATATTCTCTATTCTGTGGCGATAGTTCTGTTTCTCGAACTGTCACACTTCTGGACTGGTCTTTGATATTCAATGATTAGTTTAGGTAGGTAACTAAAACGTATTATATTTTTAAAATTTTAATCGCGAACACTTACGAAATTCTGATCATCTTATAATTCAAAAGACAGTTGATTAAACTCATAAAAAGATTGGGTACTTGTATTTTTAGGTTATAATTTTTGTCATTATCGAATAAATAAACTAAGAATAAATTCAGTTAAGCGTCGTAATGTACATTTTCAAGCATATATTTTCTTTTTAGAAATGAAACACATAGCAGAGTTCATGTTGTGTCTAATTATACTAAGTGATAAGTTATTAAAATTAGTATATAGTCGTAGATCAGTAATAGAGTGTAAGAAAAGTGATGCCGTGCAGTGGAGGGATAAGGATGCCGAGTGGAGCCGTATAGAGGCAGAATTCAACAGCAGTTCTGAGGGCTCTACATTCCGCACCAGGAAAAACCTCCGCCAAAAGTATGATGCCATCAAGCGGGCGGGCCGTGCGGAAGCGATCCACAGACATACGTAGGGATCAGATGGCAACTGGTGGAGGGCCCAGTACAGTGGCTCCCCTGGATCAAATGGAGGCAATGGTAACGGAGATGATCTCCCTGAGCGCTGAGGGCGAGGAGGCAGCGTTCAACAGTGATGCTGCACCATTATGTAATATATATTTTACTAACTGAAACCTAAGATTATTATTATACATTAATTAATTAAACTTTATCATTATTAATTTCATAATCATTACTATATATTATAATTATTTCAGATTCTTCAACCTACGTGGAGGACTCGAATTTTATATGTACGGAAGAGGATGAGCATGAGCACGTCAGCCTGCCGTCCGAACCACGGACTGCTCCATGTGAACTACCATCCGCATCACCGCTAGTAGACCACTACCTACCATCACCACCACCAACCATCCGGCAACTTCATCGGCACCACTTCTTCCATCAGGGACAGATGGAACTACTAAACCAGGTTCTCTGTCTACACCGCAGCAGTGGGATACCTGGAGTGTCCCGCAGCTACGCACACCCAAGCACCCAGCTTTGAGAAAAGGAGGGCGCATTATAGATGCGAGGAAAGAATTAATTATAATTCAAAAGAAAATTCTAGAGGAGGAATGCAGATACAAGATGCAGGAGCGTGTGCGAGAAAAGGAAGAGAGAGATCGAGAATCTGCTGCAAGGGAAATTGAGCGTGTGCAAGAAAAGGAAGAGAGATCGAGAATCTGCCGCAAGGGAAATAGAATGTTCGCCGAAAAGAAAAATATTGGAAGAAAAA
Source organism: Agrypnia vestita (assembly GCA_016648135.1). Lineage (NCBI taxonomy): Eukaryota > Metazoa > Arthropoda > Insecta > Trichoptera > Phryganeidae > Agrypnia > Agrypnia vestita. Next base: position 2,942 of record JADDOH010003960.1, on the reverse strand, counting down.
TTGGAAGCGAACAGAAAATATTATAATGAGAGGTTAAATTCTTTAAAAATAAAGAAAATTGATTAATAAGGAATCATTTTTAATTTTTATATGACCAAGAAAAGAAATAAAAATACATTGATTTTATTTGTTGTTTATTTTTTATTATTCCCATTAAAATAAAATTTATATCTAGATTATGTGACCTTATACACTATCAGGCAATGATATAATAAACTGTAGATACGTTACAAGTGTGAAATCTTGGCAATTCAAAAGTAAGGTAATTGCATTAATATATTGTAAGAATGAGTATGTTATTTTAGTCACTGTGACTTGAAATTACCTGATTTTTACTTGATTATGTGATTTGTTGTCTCTTTCAATGCAATATTTGCTCCATATGAAAGCCGGCTAGTATGGGAATAACGTGTCTATATTATAATACGTCAATGCTATCAGGTGTATTGTGTCAATTCAATTTATTTAATAATATGTACATTACAAACTCAGTGTTCAAGGCATATATATTATGGAAGTATATATATCTGGTCAAAGGTGTGGGAGAATCCCGCTCCGGAAAACCCCCTCAGACACATGGAATATATCAATACCCAAAGCGATTTTGTTCAGCATAGCTGTGGCTCTTCCAACAGGCATAACCATTGGCAGGTTGGTCCTGTATATTGGAATGTGAAACAATCTACGCTAACGATGTCTAATGTAATTATCAGGAACATACAAACCAATGCCCTGCATAATTTCAGGATTATCGATCATACCGCGCAATAATCGACACTAGTGAAGGATGTAACCGATGCAAAAGAATCATCTGGGCAACGATGATCCTAGAAGAAAGAAACCTTATTTTGGAATATTTCACTCCTCTCTTTCTAGATTATATGACCTTATACACTATCAGGTGTATTGGTGTCATATGAGACTCTTGCCTACCACACGCACAAGTATCACCACACTTTTGCATGCGCATGCCGGTTGCACCGTGTACAAAACACCAACTACACGCACGGTATCAGCGTACAAACGTGCGTGTAGTTGGTGTTTTGTACACGGTGCCCCGTTTACAAACCGGCATGCGCATGCAAAAGTGTGGTGATACTTGTGAGTGTGGTAGGCCCATTAATATAATAATAATATATTAATCTAATTGATATTTACATTATTATTATAATTATTCAAGAGAGGAGTGAAATATTCTAAAATAAGGTTTCTTCTAGAATCATCATTGCCCGGATGATTATTTTGCAATTCGTTAACAATTTCAAACGCTTCATCTCTTTCATATGCAAAGTGTTCCATCATTCACCATTATAGCCATATTGTGTAGCACTGCGCAAGACACTATGACTGGCTTAACGCGTGCACTGGACAATGTGATGCGCCTTCGTAGCACAGGGAACCTACTTTTTAGTACACCAAAACATCTTTCAATTGCATTTCTACTACGTATTTGTGCCTCATTATAAAGGTTCTCAGCTGGAGTGTTAACTTGGGCTAATGGAGTAAACAGATATGTTTGGCTCTGGTAACCACGGTCACCTAACAATATACAGTTTGTAAACTGTCCAACCTCAAACTTTGCTTTTATGACAGAATTGTTAAATATGGTTTGGTCGTGACTGGAACCTGGCCAGCGGGCAACGATATCCCTGATGATGAGGCGGGCGTCACAGATTTCCTGGACATTCATGGAGTAAACACCTTTTCTATTGCGGTAAACCTCAGCATCATGAAATAGAAATAGATACCTACATTAATATATTTTATGTAACTTGCAATCACTTTTTTTCTCTACCTATCTGTTGTAAAAGACCTATAGGGCGTTAAATAATAAATAAATAAATAAAAATATTGCTTTTCCTTGAAGGTATCAATGAATAGGATAATCGTTTATATTTGCATACTAACTTGGAGTCATGGGAACGTGTGTGCAGTCTATAGCTCCAATGACCCTTGGGAAGCGAGCCAAATTATAGAAACCTTGCTTTAATGGACCAAGATCCCGGGGCCAACCAATAAAACTTGGAGGTAGCGAAGCTATGGCTTCACTAACTTCTTTGATAAACCGGCATGCTGAAGATCTACTGACGCCGCTGAAATCACCCGCAGTTATGAGATAGGAGCCAGTAGCATAATATCTCAAAGTCAAAAGCACTTTGTTCATCGTTGATACGGCTTTATTGCTGTAAAACAAAATACATAACATTTTATTTTCACAATCTACTCACATGTATAGATCATTACACTATGGAAGCCGTTGACACATTATTATCGATATATTTGCAAGAATTTACGTACCGTGTAGTTCGGGGTGTGATTTTATCTTTGATCAAATTGTGAATGCGTTTGACGGCTAACTTGGTCAACCGAAATCTTGACCGAAAATCAACATCATCCAGATTCTCCATGTAGTTGACTCTGTGTCGGAATCTTCGCTGTCTTCGTAATATTCCCACTGCCTCTGCAATCTCTCCATCTACATCTTGGATCAGCTCCCTATTTAGTTTTAATCTTTTGAAGAACGTGAGACGAACTGCGATCTCAACTGTCTGTCAAAATTCAAATGAAATGCAAGTCGCCTAGGTTAAGTTGTCGTGTCGGAATAATGTTTCTTGGTGCTCGCGATAATAAATTTAATTGTAGTATTTTGATTAGATACCAATCCAACTTAAAATAAAATCTTAGGTTATAGCCGTATTATTTCGATTACAAATAGTTTTCAAAACAATAAAGTGGCAGCTGAATTGCCAGAACAAGTGCAAGCGCGACGGCCATTTTTAAATGTAGGATTAACCAGGATTAACCGATATATTGTCTATGCTTTGAGTAACGTATTTTCACGGATTATGTGTAGTGAATCTGAGAATTCGTTGATTTAGATGTTTTCACTGCCCCCACTCTGCCCGACCGGGAAAAGTACATTTTTACTAGTGAAAGTATAG
>JADDOH010003959.1:0-14293 GCA_016648135.1 Agrypnia vestita | reverse complement strand
GAAAACTCTTAAACGTAAACAAACGTTAAGTAATTCCCAAAGTGTGGATAACTTAACTTTTGTTTACATTTAAGGGCTTTCTGATTAATTGAATTCATTAATTTCAAACCTGTCAAATTTAAAATGACAAAATATACGGCATTAAAATGTTATACGATAACTGACAAGTACCGAAATAGCAGTATTGCTTATTTCTGAATACGGCCGTCTACTGGCCTGCCCAAAACAGTCACCCCCCCTTCATAACCCCCTATTTTCAAATCATTTATTGAAATTCACTTAAAATTCAATTATGAAAAAAAAATATTGTAAATCGATCCAAACTTTAGCGATGTCGGGTACAGACCGATATTTTTTTTTTAACTACGTCATGGTTTAATTAATAAAGAAAATTATTAATTTGCCTCCCTAACAAATCTTGCTGTAACTTGTAGAGCCATAAGGTTAATCCGCTACCGACCATAAAAGCCTTTGTTAGTGTCGCACTTATCTGTTCTCCGTAATAAACTAACTGAAAGCGATAAGCTTGAACGATAATCTGAAAATACATAATTCAGAAATACACAAAAGGTTATCCTTAGATTAAATGGGTTTTTAATAAGCTTAAATTATATAACGGCAGTTTTTATATGGAGATGTATAGGTCCTTATTATTTTCATATGTTTAGAATTATCTCCTATTGAGGTATATAGATATATACCTGGGACACAAGATAAAAAAGAACAAAGAAAACCAAACAGCAGAATTGCCAAGACGAATAGGAATGAGCTGGGCTGCCTTTCAAACTCAAACATATTTTCGAGAACAAAGAGATCCCAATTAGCCTAAAAAGAAAAGCCCTTGAATCGTGCATACTGCAAGTGATGACGTATGGACTGGAGACAATGGCCCTTACAAAGAAAAGTGTAGAAAACCTCAAATGCACGCAACAATCCATGAAGAGATCCACGATTGGAGTAAGCCTAAGAGATAGAATTAGAAATGATGAAATTAGGCGCAAAACTAGAGTAGTAGATATCATGAGTCATGTGGCGAAACTAAAATGGCAACGGGCAGGGCATGTTGCAAGGTAGGATGCTACAAAATGGACTCCCAGAGATCTGAAGTGGAGACCCTGGGAGAATAAAAAAGGAAGACCTCAAAAGAGATGGGCCGACGATATAACCGCTGTGGGGGGAAAGAAATGGCTACAATTAGCAAATAACAAGGAAGCATGGAAGGGTATGAAAGAGGCCTATATCCAGCAGCGGAGAGATGAAGGCTGAAGAAGAATAAGAAGATTGATTTGTTTTTTAAAAAGAAAGAAACAGTAATATAAAATAATTTATTACAGAAAATTTCTGTGAATTCTGAATTTCTAGGATTTATAGATTTAAGTGAATAGACCGGAATACGTATTGTTTTGTATCGAAAGATTAATGGCCCATGTCCACGGAAGAGATTTTTAAGAGATTTTCTATACCAGTAAATTTCTGTGATACAGATATTGTTCTCTTGATATGCTTTGAAGAGAACTCTCGGCTTTTGTAGTCCCCGTGTCTCATATATTCACCGTATAGCAGCTATACTATAGCTGGCCGTTCTGAACTAAGCAATATTGCTACTTCCCTATCTTGACAGTTATTGTACAATAATGTAATGCCGCCAATTTTGACGCTTTAAGTTTGACAGGTTTCAAATTAATAAATTCAATCAATCAATTAGAAAGCTCATTATTTATAATTGTGAATAACTTAACGTTTATTTACATCTTAGAGCTATTTTAAAACGTCAAATTTGGCGGCATTTAAATGTTATACATAACTGTTAAGATACAGAAACAGCAATTTCGTTTAGTTCATAATACGGCCGAGCACCTCAATTCACGTTTGTCAGATAACGTCAGATCAAACATTAAATTTCATTACATTGATGGTCAATGTTCGATTCGTTATTTCGGTGAAAAATAATCTACCCAGCTGTAGTTAAAATTTTGCGTTGTAGGTATTTATGGTTTTAGGGATAGTTTTTGTGCACGAGTCGGGTTTCAATGTCAAATCATGTGTCGTGATGATTTGAATTTTGTCTCTTTCTCCAAATCTCAAGCCGATCTCGAATTTATTTCCAGATCAAAATCTCAACACATTTCCTGAGATTTATCCCATCGTGCTTCAGTTTGTGAACTCGGCCATAAGAGAATTTACGGATAAATTGAGACTGGAATCCATCTATAAAATTATTAAATGTTCATAAAGTTAAATATGTTATAAATGTACTTTTTTGAATACAATATAAGTTTTCCTTTTAACTTCCATTCTTTTAACTCGTGGCGTCTGCTTGCTTGTTTCCTTGACGAAAAAACTTTGGATTGATTTTTAACCCTTTTCCCGTGATCCAATCGAGTTGAAACTTTGCAAGCAGACTCGTGGTGACGATCAAGATCTATCAAATTTTAGTTTAAAAAAAATTAAAAATTATAGTATAATTTAGGATTTTTTGAAATTTTTTATTACCTCTTTTCGTAGCGTCGTCCAAAGCGCCAAACCTGTTTCAACTAGTAAATGAGAAAGGAAGTGTAATAAATATTTATGTTTTTTATGTTTTTTTTTTTAATTATTGAATTACATCAGCCAAGCACAATATACGGAGTATTGTAAACCAATTTTCTGATGTCATTTGTAGAAGAGTAGAATTTATATGCTTCGTAATAATTATGAAGACACTTACATAAATCTTTTGAATCCCTGAGTACATTGAGTCATTTTCTTGTAGGATATTTAATTGAACGAAGTACATGTGCTAAATTGTTGATAAATTACTTCACCGAGAACACAATACACACGTACATTATACATTAATGTTTTATTATGAAATAGTTCTCACTCGAAAGCAATGTTTGCTATTAATGAGTGTTCATATAACAAATTTATAGGTAACAATAGTAATTGTTACTATTTGTGTCCCATTGTTAATAAATTAGTTGGTTTGTCATCGCTGACCGCAGTGATGAGTTTTCAAAAATTTCCCGTCCGGGTTGTTCTCGACTATTAACAATATCAAGGTTGCCTTTACATGCGTTCACGTCTACGATTCATTAACTCCCCGTGGGCACGCGGAAAAATAATTAGAATTTTTGGCTGGCGAAAAATAAATGATAGCAAAATAATGGTGTAATAATATTATGGAAAAGAAATCGATATACTCAGGTCAGATCAGTAACAGTAATGTTGGTATTAATGTTTTAAATCCTAACTGGTCAAATATCGGCAGAATTTACAAGAAAAATTGATAATAATTAAGGATGACATTTTGCCGCTTGCTATAGGACGGGTAATTAATTACCTGGAGGTCCTGATGATGCTTTCAAAACTTTTTCTTTAATTTTTATATTAAGTTCATTGTGATGTTCAACTGGATAAAATAATATTTTTTAAGTCTTCAGAATAATCTAGAAGATTTTAGAAAAAACTGTAATATGCGAAATAATACCAAAACATTCTAGAAAATCGAATCTTTATAAATACGCGAGTCAGTCGAGTTCGACAGCTGCGAAATACCACAGATAAACGAACGGCGAGTGCAGGCAAAGTCATAGAAACGGCGAGAAACAAGCGAGCATAGACAACCAACGAATAAAGTGTACCAAAGTACCTACCGTGGAATATTCTCGAGTCTGGAACATGTGAAAATTATGAAAAATTGTTGCAGTGTCATTTTTTATAAATATTTTATTTTCATTTGGATCTCATTACCGCGAATTCGTGGCAATATTTTCGATTAAAAAATATCATTTTTTGAGAAAAATTTCTGCTATTAACACTAAAATTTTGATGATCAAGTTCATAATAAAAATTAAAAAAATATATTTTTACGCTTTCGTATAAAGCAAAAACTATTTTACATATCAATAATATTAATGCTTCAATATTCTTTAAAATAATTAATCTTAAACATTTTTAATGAGTACACAAATGTCTCAAGAAATGTTTATGAGAAACATAAATAAACATTTTTAAAAACAAATGGTTCTAAAATTTAACAGGACGAGGTAAATGTTTATGTAAATTTTTATGTATGTGTATTAATACCACCCACAAATCATCTTATGAAACTAGCTTAACATAAATCTTTTCAACGTTATTCTAATTTTAATACTTTTGTAGTGAGAATTAACACGACGTTTTCCAATTTCACGAGAAATACGATGTCGTCCCGCCTGATGAATCGGTGTGAATGGGGCGACATTTGGAAACTAGTGACGAAATCATTGGCAGATTCTGTGTGGACCGGTTTTAATGAATAATTTAACGAAAAAACCTCACAAAGAGGTGATCGATGCTCGTAGTCACGTGGTCATCCGGTTGATCCACCTTAAATTCTAAGTAAATACAGGTAAATTATAATACGAGTATAATGGTAGATGCATGTGTAATTACATAACCAGAAAAGGTGATTAAATTTGCACAATATTTCAAATGATGTAGAAAATACAAGAAATTCTCATAAATTAATAATGATTTCGATGAAGATCCTCGGAATCAATTCGGAATTAAAATATGGCGGGAGTAATGGATGTGAAATGGGCGGTTAACGGGAACGATATTGTGAACTGTATATGATAAAAGAGGAATCCCACAGAAATCCCAAATTACGATCAAATTCGACAAATTGGCAATCCATCATCATGGACCCTGCAATGGGATTCGAAACGTCGGCCAGAAAGGTTGTAGAAACACGGCATAATATCCAAGAAAACTCAACCCAAAAGATTCTGAACGGCCGTGAAAATTTAAGGACATTTTTAAATAATAATTTAAAATAAATATTTTTTTTTTTACATTATTAATTTTCATTTGAATATTTTAAGAAATTAAAACGTATTAGCATCGTTTCTGGGAATTATGGCAGCAAAGTAAAAACAAGTATTTTACTGTATTTATAGCAAGCAGACGTTATTAATTACTCAAAACTTTTTTATGCACAATGCGGATAAATCGCATCCTCAAAGTTTTAGAATAGGTTCTCTGGAATTGGGAGGAAGATAGTAACGCTCGGAGGAGGACCGAAGGGAGTGGCAGATTCACGGGGAGGCTTTCATCTAGCAGCGATCGATAATGGCTGATCATGGTAACGAATATTTTATTTTTCTGTCTGATACTTATAGTTAATATTAGGTCCTTACATATGAAATTGGCGTTTAGTATGGGAGGAACATAAAGCCGATTTTTTTTATTATAATATATTTATTTAATCAAAGTATGTACCATTGCTATCTATGAACTTTTGCCATCTCATAGGTAGTTCATCGATCCCTTTATTAAAAAAACCATTCGGACGGGAATCAATAAAATCTTTGAAGGCGGTTTGGACTGCCCCATCGGAGTTGAATTTTTTCCTTTGCAAGAAGTTATCCAAATTTCGAAAAAAATGGTAATCTGTTGGGGCAAGGTCCGGAGAGTACGGTGGATGTCTTAGACATTCCAATTGAAGCTCCTCTAATTTGGTAGCCGTCTGTTGTGCAGTGTGTGGTCTAGCGTTATCATGAAGCAGCAGTGGCCTAGAGCGATTAACCAGCCTCGGTTGTTTAGCAGCTAGCTTTTCCATCATGGTTTGCAGTTGCTGACAATAGACATCTGCCGTAATCGTCTGGCCAGATTTAAGAAAGCTGTAGTGAACGACACCAGCACTAGTCCACCAAACGCTCACAAGTAACTTTTTTGGAGTCAATTTTCGCTTGGGGCATGGTTTGGCTGGTTCGGCAGGGTTCAGCCATTGCGATGAGCGCTTCCGATTATCGTACAGGATCCACTTTTCATCACAGGTAATGATTCGATTTAAAATCCCTTCATTATTGTGCCGGTTGAGTAATGCAACGCAGCAGTCAACGCGCGTTTGTTGATTTGCTTCACTCAATTCGTGAGGTACCCACCTTTCAAGCTTTTTCACCTTACCAATTTGCTTCAAGTGGATTAAAACAGTTTTATCACTAACACCGCAGCCTGCAGCTAACTCGGATGTGGTTTGCGATGGATCCGCTTCCACAATAGCCTTCAATTCTTCATTATCAACTTTGGTCTCCGGCCGTCCACGGGGCTTGTTCTGCAGGTCGAAATTTCCAGAACGAAAACGTTGGAACCAAAAACGCACTGTGTTTTCTTTTGCGGCACCGTCGCCATACACATCATTAATCCTTTGAGCCGTTTCTGCAGCACTGGTGCCACGGTGGAACTCGTACTCGTAAATAACGCGATATTTCAAGTTTTTCATTTTGTAAACTGAGTGACGCAAAGAAAAAAACAATTGAGGAAAAAACAAATGAATTATAATTTTCAAAACACAAATACATGATTAAACAGCTGTATAAGTTTGGATTTGGAATTCCTAACCAAAGAGAAGATATTTGAGATCAAATTTGCCAGTACGGCAAAACGCCAATTTCATATGTAAGGACCTAATATTAATCATCAGTAATCTCAGTGCTAACAGTGTCACAATACCTGTTTAATGTGAAATTATGACACACATATTATGATAAAGTTTAAATAAATATAATTATAATATAAATTGACTTTAAAATTTATGGAGAAAACTTAAGGATTTTTACATAATTTACCTACTGTTATTTGATGAAACTGGTTTCGTTTTGGGCAATCTATTTATTGAATATGGTGTTGTATCCAATAAATTGGTGAAAATGCAAAACGAGCAGTGGCAATAAAAATTTGAAAAAATTGGACCAGCTCATTATTACATTTTTGTACAAAAAGATTTTATGAAAGAATTATATAAAAAATTAATTAATCTACTCGCATCTATGTAATAAGCTTAGTTGATTTACAGAAGCTTCTCGGTATAAAATAAGTCAATTAAAATATTTAAAAAATATAAACAATCAATAATCGTGTCTACTGTATCAAAAATATTAAATATATTAAAAATGCGAACAAAAATATATTATTTGTTTTAAAAAGTGAGATCTTAAAAAACTGATAAATATCAAAACATGATAGATTCATTAATGATTCCGGTTTTCTACAAAAAAAAATAGGCATTTCATAAATCTAGAACAAAGTTTGTAGTATTATTTTTATTTTTAAATCCTCTTAAATCTAAATAATAATTTTAATAAATGTCAAGGAATCGTAAAATCTTTTAGAAACATGTAAGGTTGGAAATATTTTATTTTTATCAAAGTTATTGGACTTACGCATTTATTACTAGGGCTGCGTTGTTTGCAAAATTGTCTACGAGTTTTTTATGTAATACTAAGTATCAGCTCAATTAACAATATAGTATTTTATCTTTCTAATCATATGTTTGTTAATTGCATCTACCCTAATATGTGAAATATATATTATAAAATATCTTTCTGGAAAGGCCGCAAGAATCAAATAGATTTGATTTATGTATTAAAAGAAAAGAAAAATCGTAAAATGCTGCATCAAATTATTACACGATGTATCCCGAATCAAAATAAATTTGAATCACAAAGTATAATTATATTTATATTTGAACAAGGGAGAGGGGAATCTGTCATATCGGAATAATGTTTCCTAGGTGTATGCCTAAGACAATGTGAACTAATGTATTTATTCTTGCAGAATTAAATCCCCTAGTTAGCCAGACATTTTTTTTTAAGGTATTGATAAAAACTTATTTTTGTAATAAAGCGCGACTTATTTGCTTAGATATTATACATATCTTTTCATATCTAATTCTTTCAAAATTAATAAGATTCTAGTATTTTTTATACATGGCGTGGGACCAAATTACGGACAAGGAAAATACTTTACTTCATATATATTTATTTTGTGGTCTGTGGTTTGAATACATTAATTGCAACCATCTTTAATAAAAATGAATAAGCGAACACTTCAAAACTTCGGAGTGGAGGAAGTGGTTCGTGATCGATTCTAATTAAACACTTTCAAGTCTCGTTATATTTGATCCCATAGAAATCATTAACAAAGCCCGGTACAGCCAACTTTCACGGCAAAAGCTCGCGCGCGCACTCCGTCAAAACTCAAAATCGGCATTCCTTTTTTGCTCGATTGATCCGTCATTATCGTTGATTAAGAAACCAAATTCTCAAAAGTGAGCCCGCGCGTCTCGGAACCGTGCTCCATGTGCTGGCTGCTGCGGCCGCGGCTCACCTTGACACGGATCCGGTCACACGGGACACGATCCTCCGCCACCATTTCGGTCGACTTTGCATCAACATCAAATTTAAATTTTTGCATTAAAATTTTCGATTTCGTTTGATCACGAAAACACGACACTCATATCTGAAACATTATTGCGTTCTTGTGTAGTAATTGTTACTCACGCACGCGGCAAGGATTTTTCGGATTTCGGTTTACAAAAATTCGATTATTATTACCGGTGGACTATGGCAGTGAACGAGAATACTATTTCAAAACACATACACATCGAAATATTTTCATTTTCACAAAATAGTGCTATTTTAATTAAAATTACTTATTAAATAATATTAAGAACCAAAGAAATATCTTTAGTTGGGAGTATTGTGTTAAATAAAAATAAAATATTTTTATTTTATCTTGAATATTTATAAAAAAATACATAATTTATAAAAATTTATTTACGATTTTTGATGCTAAAAGTTTAGGTACTTGCAAATGCTTTCTGTACAAATACAAATGCAATTTATTTAACAATCGTATTTTATTAACATTTTTTCTTCCTGTTAACGTAAATGTTGGAATTCATTTTTTTCCTGTTCTGCCATATGTCTCCGATCAGGGCTGACGTTTCGGTTGCCAGGTATATTATTATTATGACATCAAGCTAATTTGGATGATAGATTTCTATAGTGTGTAATCCCAAAAATAAATTTTTGCGGAAAATTCAGTTGTAAAAACAAATCAGTGTCTACCCTAAAATAACATTATAAACAAGCGTTCTCATTCTGCCTGATTAAAATTATTATATATCATACGTCGCATAGATTAATCTTTAGGGCCGATATAAAATTATCTTATGAAATACATTAGTCTAAAAGTGACACGTTTAAAATTTTATTTGAAAAATCCTTGTCTAATTAATATACGATATGTACTGCGTAATATAAAATACTACCCTGGCTCCATTATGCTCAAATACATTAATACAAAATTAATAAAAAAGTATTGTAACCACTGTTCCACGCTTCATATTTTCGCTAACCCATTTACATTTACAGGATACCGTCTTTGAGAATCCCTTGACTTATACGGGAGTTTTTCTTTCTTTCTCAGTTTTTGACCACCAACGTTACTTGAGGTCTTCCTCAGTGTCTTGTGCCGGTAGAATTAACGACGTAGTCAGTTGGTCTCCGTACTTACTATACGCAATAAAGAAAACATAAAACCAAAAAAATAGTCCAAAAGTTGTCGCGTACGAGAAATCCACACCCAGTAAATGAATAATATTTACAGCCTATGTTTCATACTTTTGCGGAAATGAAAGTAAGACTAAAATATTGAGGTTAAGGTCGGAAAGTGACTGTAACGATTACGAAGAAAGTATCTGTTAGTGATTTTATTGTAAATCTGAGCTAATTATTTTGATGAAAATTTGTTTGGCAATATTTTTGCATCCAAGCGCGCAATATTTCGTGTGTGATCATTTGGCATGAGAGAATAGAACAGCCAAAATTAATTTGCTAATGTATTCTGTAAATATCGCTTTATTGTATTATAATATTGTGTAAAGGTAATGAATGTACTTTTAAATCACGAGATATTTTGTAACTTCATCAGCATCTTTCGGTTACCTAATGTTGTGTATCGTAAATGAGTCATAATTAAATGTATTCAATATTCAAGTCGGTGATCAAATGCACATTACGACGAGTAGATCATTATTAAGCTAGCATCTTTCCTTGTATAATGAATGTATTATTAATTTATTTGTAAACGTAATTGTGTAAGGAAAAGAGGCACATTGAAATAATAATCAATTTCATAACAGCACCTACCTGTATATAATCACATTATAAATACTTCTTGACTAGAGGACTAATGTTTAGCATTAGTGATGATGACGTCGTAAATACCAATGTGCTTCTTTATTGAGTTGTGATTGGAGATGAAAACTTTTATAGAAAAAAGATTTTTTTTTTTATATAAGAAATCATTTCTTCAAAAAGAGCAAATTGATTTTGTGGTGACTTTATTAATATAATTAATAGAAATGTACTTTGTTTTCACTACTAATTTGTAGAAAATACCAACGTGCTTCTGTGTATTGGCCCATCCGTGAACATTGGGTCCCTTCATCAGGATGCAACGTACACCTGCTAATATTAAAATGTGTTATTTAATTTAATTATAGGCGTTCAAAATGGAATGTTAGGTTGACAAAAGTAAGCATTTTCGACACCTCCTCCTGTTCGAATGAAGAATTATTTGACTCAAGACCGGATGGTTTTTATCGTAGAGGCATCTATTAATAAAGAAAAGTAAATTATTGATTACTTTTTTGTTCTGTCATCTTGTCCTCTTCGTTTGGAAAAAAACGGATAAAACTCACGTAAATACCCATTATGTAGGTACAAGGATTTAGGTTTCCCGTGGTCGTAACAAGTACCTAAAGGGTTAGTCATTGTTGCTTTCACACCGTTCGCGGCGGAACGCGGTCGGCACCCGCCGTGGTAGTTAGGTACTGTGATTTCCTACTACTGTTTTATAATTACTTCTAGGAACTTTAATTTACAATTTGCAATACTTTTGTGTGATTTCCTCCTGAGAATACTTTATACATTGTTTATAAGTATGAAAACGTAACCTCTTGCTCCTAGTTGCTTATAATAAAATATTTATTCGAGCGTATTTTAATTTATTTCTATATACGTATGAATAATTTTAATGTAGAATTTTACAAGAGGACTATTACAAAAAAATCTTAATTTTTAATAAAATAAAATTTTTACTACGCACACTTAGAGTTAATTTGTCATTAATATAGTTTGGAGAGGAGCGGTGTTTTTAATAATTTAATATGATGATGAAAGGATTGACCCTCTGAAACTATTTTAGTGACAAGATAACTCAACGTGTGTGGAGTACAAAATTAAAATAACAACATTGCGCCACAAAATAACTGCCATTAGAATTGAAAACAAATATTGCAAAATTTAATAGATGATCATTATTGGAGATAAAAATTTATAAATTTCTGATTTCTAGTAACAACTGATGTCTTAGTATTTTAATTTTTTTTTAAATAAAACGAGGCGCAGGCTGTAATAGTTAAATAATTTATTTATATACCTACCTGCATACGTCTTGAATAAACATAGTGTTAAATAAATAATAGTCGCGAGTCGTGAGTGAAGAATTTGTAGTTGAAATTCTGCTGTCAGTTGGTGAAAATTGATATAAAATGTGTTTAAACTTTGAAGTGTACAAAGCACTAGGTGATCTGTACCAAACAGTAGTATTATAAAAAAAGGATAAATATTATTTTTAATCAACATTAAGGTCGCAGCAAAAATATACATAGGTATGTATAAATTTTAATAAATCTTTCTGAATATGTATTAAAAATATGTATTACTTTGTAATGTTGAATATTAAAAGTCTAAAGAAATATAAATGTCGGGACTTTTTTTAACAAACTTAGTGGATAGTTTTACTTTTATTAACTATCCACATTATATCATAAACTTTAAGAGTTAACATGAAAATTTATTTAAATCCTCGTTATACATAAAAGCGAGTGCTTAGATGGTCGACAGGAGTATCACTAAAATATATAATTAAAAGTTCACGCGTTCGTGGTAGTCTGGGTGTCACGAACATAAACAGTAAACTGAAAAAACGACACCTCAGATGGTACGAGCATATAAGACGGAGAGAGAGGAAGACCAAAGATCTCCTGGATGACTCAATGCTCCGAAATGACCTCGAAGAAAGCAACATCGAGAACCGAAGAATATAAGTCTGAGAACGAAAAGAGGCCAATTGCCTACCCAGGCAGTGAGTTGGGACGATGCCAGGAAGAAGAAGATACTCCAATATATTTTATTTAATTTATGATGACAGCCAGACATCCGTTAGACCACCCAGACAAGAGTGAAGCAATGGCCACGATACAGTGAAGGATAGATTGCGATTTTCGCACTGAAGAGATTTGGTATGGACTGGGAGGCCTAGTTTAAAGTCGACCTTGGACCTGGTTGGACCAATATGGCATTATGCCAATAATAATAAGAAGTAATGAAGACATTGAAAAAAGAAAAAATAGAACTCCCGAACGAAAATATATGGTGACATATTTGAAAATGAATGTCTTTTTTTTTCGGAAGTAAACGCACTAAACTGCATAGCAGTTTGTGTGAGTAACTACTCTCGTAGAATAAAAATATTACAATTTCATATTAAATCATGCTTGACATACACGTACGTAATTTTTATGATTTTAATTTTTAAGTATTTACGCTTTTTTTTGGTTGGATTCATTTTTGATCCTAGTATGTTTGTTTCATAAACTCAGAATTTTTGTAGCTTTTGTTAAAAATATTTGTTTTTCGTATTACTTACAAATCATTTATCTGTTTCGAGTTTTGAAATTATAATTTTTTCTATTTTTATATTCATCACTCCAATTATATTGGAGGATGGACCTGCTATAAGATTTAACAATCGTAGAGCATGCATGAAAATATGTATGAATATAGCCAAAGCGAATGTGATGTGTCAAGATAGAAGAATGTGGCGTTCTATCCTCTCTGTCTGCCCCCCGTAGGGAAATGACGTGATAGTTAGTTAGTTGATTGGTTAATCATTGACAAAATAATCTTTTTTTATTAAAAAATTAACTTTGTTTTGAACTGGCAAAATTTTTCATAATTTAAATAGTTGTTAGGATCGTCTCTTAATTAGGGTTTTCTCTCTAATGAATATTTTGATTGCAATTATTTTTAGAAACATTAGTCTCTTATTTCAATGAATTTCAATGCTTGCAACTATTCTTAGAAACATTAGTTGTAAATGCTTAATTTTATCAAGGTAAGTTTGAAATTTTTAAATATCAACCCAAAGCTACTTAAAGAAGGTAGTTTTCGAATTGAATATCAGTTGTAAATATATATTGTATGGTGAAGGTTTTTCCTTTTTCTGACAACCTCAATTTAGGTAAATGATAAAATATAAGTTATCAACATCATTCGCCAAAAGACATGCTCGCTGGGACCTTTTTTTCATCCACAAATATTGTGATCATAAGAACAGGTATTATTCTAATCAATACAAAGAATATTACTTTTTTCTAGTATATTACTTTTTTCAATAATTTCAAAAAGTACGTAAAAGTGGAACTATTTTTATGCAGGAAGTGAGCGAAAAATGCGGGCAAAAAACGCAGACTTTCTAGATTTGATTCATTGATTGAGTTGGTGTAGAAGTTTTAAGTTTCAAACCGCGATCATAAAACCTGATAGCTTTTATAAATGTACACGCTGATTTTTTGTACATTTTTTTAAATATATGTGTGTCACGAATGATTATCATGATTACATAAACAATAATAACGACTGCAAAAGCTAGTCGCTTGCCTTTATATGCGCTGGCGTAGGATACCGCATCTCCATTTGCAGCATCCCGACAAATGAATTGTGAAACACAATAATCATTCATCTGATCCTCTCCTTATAGAGCCGCATGAATCAGTAATTGAGGGAGTCTTCCACGCAACCCGACATTGCTGACACGTGCACTCCTTGTACAACCACGTGGTAGGCAGCGCATTGTTCTTAATGTCTATTTGTTTAATGAATGACACCTCGCTAGGCGGAACATCCTACTCGCGCACAATACTACGTGACCTTGCTTCTGCAAGTTACGTTAATTGTTACGTGTGTCATATTGCCTTATGCAATCATTGCAAAGTGTTAAGTAAGTGATGCATGCGCTGTCTCCATTCACAGTCTTGAGACAAATATTTGTTTTGTTTTTGCCAAGATCGATATATTTTCATGAATTGTCATAATTTTTCATACCTACCTATTGAAAACATCGTGTTGATAGCAGTGGCGTGCAGTAGACATAAACTTAGGTTGTTTACAGGTTTATTTGGAAAACATTAATAATCTCGCAGGATTATATTGCTGCATTGATTATGAGTAGAAAATAATCAAGCAAACATGATTTAATATCGATAGTTATGGAGACATGCGACATAACAGTTTGCATTTTTTTTTCAATATTTCTTTTTAAACATTTTCGAGCATTTTGAACATTTTCAATATTTATTTTTGAACTATTCGGAGAATGGGTTTTTGAACATTTTCGACCCATAATCAAGGCGGGA
>JADDOH010003958.1:0-48049 GCA_016648135.1 Agrypnia vestita | reverse complement strand
ATCCTTTGAATGCGGAACCAATTATTTTAATACAAAACGTGTTACTTATGGTTTGATCGACTTTTTATTGCACACACTGTTCCCCAGCGGAAAATTTATATAAACGTACGTACCCTTTGTACTGCAGTATGAAGTGCACCAATCATTTTTTAATTATTTCATAGTGCCTACTTTTCGATGAGATTGTTGACTTTACCTTGGTTGTGGATAATATCTACTGAGCTTCATCTGTATCATGGAAACGAGTTGTTTTAAATTATGAAACAGGTTGTATTCGGCTCCATTTCGCAGTCGCAGATTGGCTTTGATCGGCGAAGTACCTACGCGGTGTGGTCTTATAGAAGGATATCAATTTTATATCAGCTCTTTACGAGAAAAAAGTTCTTCAGTCTGTATGTTTTGCAGCGGCGCGCGCGCGTAGAAAGTGCAATTAATATCTAAACTAAAAACTATTTTTACTATAGTTTTTTGGTGGTTTCTTATGGTGTTTAGTGCCAAGTACTTCTAATCGTAATCAGGATCGCGCCTTAGAAGGAACTGCATACATCGAACCCAAGGTTGTCTGTGCCAGTACATCTGAGAAATGTCTAAAGTCAAATTGGAAGCTAGTAAAGAGGAGATTATGGCCATACAAGAATGGCTAAAATCACAGCCCCATCTTCCTGACTTTATGGGTTCGAAACCATTTTTTTACACAATAATATTCTAATTTAATTGATTGTCAATATTTATTAATTTCACATATTTAAACTAACTTATCATTGCGCCAGTGGTGTAACCAAAAATATTACTTACTACGTACCTTTACCCCTTAAATAGTAACAATAAAATTGGTCTCTTGTCCCTTATAAAATCCCCAATTTCATGGAAAAAAAGATTTACTTAATAATCATAATGGTTTGGTTGGATTCAAGCCATTATGATTATTAAGTAAATCGACATATTAGCGAGGTACTACGGTATACATTTTATTTATTTATGTATACGCCCTTAGGGTTTTTACATGAAGGATTCACATAAATAATAGTGCAATTATTAATGTAACTTAAATATGTTTAAATAAAAATAATGTTAAAAATGATGATAAAGTGATAATTTATTTTTTTATTTAAATAAATATAATAAATTAGAAGAAATAAAATCAAGAAATTAAATCATTGGCACATTATACAAAACTCTTAAAAAGAAAAAAGAAAAATGAAATAGACAAGACAAATAAAGAAAATGATAAACAATATTAAGGTCACAGATACCTAGCTTAACATTTTTTTAAGGACGGCTATGTAAATTATATATTTACCAGTGTAACCCACCAAAAATGACCTTACATGTCGGTTTCTAAGGAATAAGTATTTATTTATTTTATTTATAAAAATTCGTAAAAAAATCGAAAAAAAATACTATAAAGAAGTTAAGGACGTTACACGAAGTTACGGGGACAGACAGACAACGAAATTATTTTAATTGGGATAAAGGTAATTACAAAGTTACCTTATTTTACATTATTTTCCTATATTATGCCCCAAAAAGAGTTTTAACTCGTGCCTTGGAGGGAATTCGCGTTATTTCACAATATAAAATGATGATGATATAAATGATGCAAACCTATCAAGTTGTCCATAGTAACAACTTGGATTATTATAATTAATCTTTATTTATAACAATTACAAGCCAGTATGACTTGCAAGATAGTTTGGTTCACAATAATAAAAATATAATGTTACTTATACTTATAAAATGAATTTAATATTTATGAAATTAATAATGAATGAATTCGTAATACACGTGCTATATTAATTCATATAACGCGGGAAAAATTATAAATCGTTATTGGAAATGCAAAAAAAAACGGCCCCTTTGTGAGTAGTTACGTCACTGCATTGTGCCATTTCGCACAGAGGATAGAACGCGAAAAATTTCTGTCCTACCAGACCTTACCTTATCTTTTTTACCCCATTCACTTTAATACATCTTCTCATGCCCGCTGGTCGATTTTATCGAAGCTTCTAAATGGCCCGTTCTCCAATATCTGGTTTATCTTATCAAACCAGATCTTTCGCGAAAGCCGCCGGTTCATATCGCATTCAACACTCGCCTCATATATTTCATTTGTCATCCTCTTCTTGCTTATACGTTCCACATGGCAAAAGCAACTCAGATAGAGAGATTGTTCCTTGTACGTATAAAGTGCTTACATATGAATAATTAACAATATTTTTATATGTATGTTCTGAGAACACAATTACTGGATTTTGTCCACAGAGGGACACTTATTAATTAAGATAAATTATAGAGGTTTCACAGACCAAGCTGTTTTTATGGGAAAGGGGAAAAATGTTTGGAAGTCTTTATAGGGTGACTCTGGGCTCGTAGTCTAGCATAATCCATTCGAATATATTATGCAAGTAATTTTTTTAGATATATCCCCCTATTCGTGATGACCATTTTTTAAAGCTTTTTTTTCTCAAATATTTCAAGAAATGAATTATTAAAAAGAGGTTGTGGTGTTAAATTAATACAGAAGAAGATCTAATTCACAAAAGCGACGCTTTTACAAAAATGTACTATTTTGTATATGACAAAAAGTGACAAGATCACTTAGCCGAATTGGCTATAATTAGTCAATATTTAAAATATAATCATCAGTTTCTCAAACGATAATGTTTACCATATTAAATTAGAATTAATTGATGTATTTATAAATATTGTGCGGTTTCTTCCGAAGACAGTTTTATGTTCTCAAAAAAATTTACGGTCGGCATTATTATATCAACCCTGATTTGTCAATGTTTTCAATAATGTAATTATTCCCAGAAGCAAAATAGTTAAAATCGCTATGTATGGGTCCCAATTTCACCATTACGTACACCTACCCATTATAAATTTAGGAAGTAAATATATACTCCGAACAGCTTTGGACAAATGTAAAATAATTTATTCTAAATGAAAACAGCCATAAAGCAAAATGCAATTACGAAATATATTGGACGAATAATTTTCCAGGCTGTGGGAATTGTGGTCGCGAACAATAGGCATGATGACAGATTTTGAAATAACCTTCTATAATGTAGGTACACGTCTACTGTTACCGAAAATAACATTATTTCAGTAATAAACTAAGTTTTTACGCAAATAATTGCATTTACATCTGCCTATTAATTTTATTTAATTTCATGCAAAAACGTCCGCAGGTCTCTTGGCATATACGTGACGTCATGCCTCAGTAAACATTGCGTTGTGTCTATGACAACAGTCACGCCTAAGTAACAGTCACCATGTCAAGAGACATGGTGATAGTTACTTAGGCGTGACGCCATTCGCTATGACCGGTGTTTCAGTTAAAATGGCCGAATGCAGAATTTTATACTTTTATTTTATTGAAAATCTTATTAACCTCAATGTATATATCAAAACTGGATCATGTTTTAGAATCCTTTCAAAATATTTTCTTCTCTAAAATCACTTATTCTTTATGCCTATTGCAGCCGGAATCAATTGTGGGTAAAAAAAGTTCCAAAATTTCTTCAGCCTTTCGCATTTTTTTTCTTTATTATTGGAAATTGTTTCTTGTTAGATTTCTATCGGCTCTCAACTTCAACTCCATGCCCAAAAGCGATCTGAGAATGTTACGGTGGAGATTTAAAGCAGTAGGTAGGTAGGTACCTACCGCCTTCCCATCCGTCCAGCCTTCTTTACGTAACCTACTTACTTACTTACTTACCATCACGCCGTTTCCCCGTGGGGGTAGGCAGAGAGGATAGAGCGCCATAATCTTCTGTCCTGACATACAACTTTCGCTTCGTCTACATTCATACATCTTCGCATGCAAGCTCGACGTTTGTTCAGGCTTCTAACAGGACCATCTTCCAGTATCCGGTTAATCTGGTCATGCCACGTCTTCCGTGGTCGCCCTCTCTTTCTGGCGCTTTTATTAAGTACTTAAAACTTATGTTCATGTCATATTCAAATAATGAAAATAGCTTTGAATAATATTTGCTGTATTTTATCAACCTGACACAGTAATAAAAACTACTAGGTACTTGTTAGTAGTTTTTACTCTACTACATTGACTGATTGATTCTTGGAAAAACGCCTACAAAAACATTAATGCAATGATTAATAATGAACATTTTATTAAAATTGCTGATATAAAAATGCAAGGCATTTTCGTTAATTGCTATTCAGCTCAATAAACAAAAAAATCACAAAATTATTTGAGATCCCGATCCGTAGGGATCCCGCGGGATTGGAAATTCTAATATCGAAGGGATCCCGAAAAGGCAATCCCGACTTGGGATTGCATTCCCTACTCACAATGGATCCTCTTGCGATTTATGTGTGAAACAAATCGCAATCAATAACATAATATAACGGAGTGCCATTTGTGGTATTTTACTCCATAAAATGCATATAAAAACATTAATGAGACAATCATGTGGTGATCTGGACCGCTCTGATTTGTTCTCAAACCGGTTATCGTATAGGTACATAATATACCTAATCAGATATGATATCATTCACATTGTTCAAGTTAAACTGAATTGCTATCAATTACACAATTACAATTAATGAGCTTGGAATCGTAATGAGTCCAAGTATTCCGAGTTATTACTCTCTTCAATCTGGTTTCACATGACAACAGGTTTTATGAATTTAATGTCCCGCGCTGTGGTGGTGCGCTTTTATGCACAAAGTATAATAATACCTAATACCCATTAATTAAGTGAAATATTTGTAATTTGCTGTACCTAATTATTATTCATTCTATTTTATGGGGTCCGTCCCTACACTGTCTTCAATGTGAGATTTTTTGAAGAAAATACTTGAAATAATGAACGCGATTGGTAGTACTCGTATAAAAAGTAGAAAAAAAACTTTAAGTAGTTCGAGAAAAATACAGGGTGGAGCAGAGCAACTTTTTCGTAGAAAATACGTCTACGAGAGAAAAAAAAAGTATATTTTAAGAGTATAAAATTCATTTTGAAATACAACATTTTAAATTCCCGCCAAAATACTTATTTCACTAGTCACGCCTATATGCGTCACAATGGAGAAGTTTCATGATGTTCATAAAACTATTAAAACGAATAAATTGGTGAAAAAATTGTTGAAATCTGTCAATAAATAGCAGAGAAAAATAATATTAAAATTAGTGTATTTGTAATTGGTATTGTAATTGGTGAAAAAATTGTTGAAATCTGTCAATAAATAGCAGAGAAAAATAATATTAAAGTTAGTGTATTTTAGCGCGGAATGATTGACCTCCAACTCGCCTGTGACGTCACGCGTCCGCATAGCCGGCGCCGGAGCACGAGCCGCGATGTACACCGGGTACGAGAGATGACGTCACGCAAATCCATCGGAAGGAACAAAATTGTTCATGCAAAACACAAATTTAAAATTCTATAATTTTGTTAGTTTTTGAGATATCTTAATTTCACTTTCAGACTTTTGTTCAATTTTACTCAAATTTTCATTTCCGTTAATTGTAAAAAATAGAAAACTCCTCCACTGTATGGTACCCTGATGTACAAATACTACGGCTTTACACCAAACACGTGAATTGATACGTCATGATCAATCATATGCGTTTTTTAATTAATTTATTCCTATTTTAGGAATCTCAACAGTACAATTTATTATAATGATATATGATACAATGTATTGAATAGTTGGTAAACCAATTATATAGATCCACGGCATAACCTCAGAATACAGAACAATCAACAGAAGTTTACTGTGTTCTGAGGGCATAACATAAAATATTAAAGTCAAATCAAAACAGAAAAGAACAATAACAATAAAAACCAAATAGAGAGAGTAATTGTTGGCAGTGAGTAGATAGCTTGTTGGTCTCGTGGTTAGGACACTCGCCTCGTGATCAAATGTCGCGGGTTCGAACCTCACTCCAGACAAGCAAGTTAGTTCTATTTTCATAGCACAAGCGTTTAACTTGGTTTGAAAACAGTAAGAATATTGATGTGACACGTTCCGTGTTCGCATCTCTATTTAATTGCATTCCGTATTCGGATCTATATTTTTATTTAAAAAAATTAAGAATGTTAAAATAAATGATAAGGAAGTTCCACCGGATCGAAAATTTACCGTTAATTTAAATCACATTATAATCGTTTATGTTACCAAAATCTTCGACGCATCTGTGCAGTGGCGGTGCGATAAATTTTCACCCCCCCCCCCCCCATAGGGTATTTATTAATTACTGTGATTTTATATAATTTCCCTAGCTTTGTCCGGTAAGAAGAAAGCGGAGGAAAGTTGCCTGGCAAGCCCGTATTACAAGCCTCAATATGATATTCCAAATAAATACATATTTTTAGTTTAAAAAATGTTACTTACTTACTAGAAAAACTTCGCATTTCTATTGTACCTACTTTTCATATTTGCTTCGGAACATATATGATGCATTTGACACGATCATATGTCTTCGAATAAACAAATATTTCACCAATTGTTCCTTTTTGTAAATGCATTGAAGATGGCATTTTTCTTTCGACGATTTCAGAGAGCCATTCCAGTTTAAATTTATGGCAGGATTTCTTCTTAACGGTCGCCACATCCACTCCTTTTCGACATTTTAAGGGGATGAATTTTATATAATTAATAGGTAAAATTGTATTATTCGACTCATTTCTCCGAAAGCGTGCGAGAGAATTGTGCATGTATTGTTTCATGCATTCGAGCAAAACTAAAATCTGGCAAAGGAAACTTTATTTTATAATATTGACTGTGCGGAGTGTAAAACATGTGTGTGGAGACATTTTGCTAGGTGAACGCGCGCACACGCGCACACCTTACAGGGAACGTTGATATTGAATATCAATATATCGATATTTTTCAAACAATATCGATATATTGATATTTTTACCCATCCCTAGTTTAGTTTCAAGCTATGTATTCACTATGGAACAAATTGCCCCTCAACATCACGCGTGGCATAGAGTCTACGTGACGTTGCAACGTCGCGCACTGTTCCGCGACGTCGCGCACAACATAGCGGAGCATTTCTACGTGTCGCGGCAACGTTGCTACGTTACCCTACTCGCACGGTACCCGAGCGAGCTTACGGCGACATCATGCTTTGCGTCAGTACCACGTGGTAAGTGAGTGAAAAATAAAATGATGTGAGGGCCAACAGCGTTCCTTAATATTGTCGTGCTTGGCTATGGAAGGCCCGATTATTTGTAATAATTGTCAAAAACAGTTGTTGTTATTCGAGAGAAATTGGCAAAAGATCCGTCAGACATTCGAAGATCGCATAGAATATCCATCCTTCTTTCTCTTTGCAGTAAATAATTTCACACCCACCACCCTTTTCTCCTCGTACGTTTCGATAACTCGTTAAAATAAATAGATAGAATAGATCGGGCGACATTTCCGTGACAAGTGATATGTGAATCCCGGTGTGTACACGTCAAATGACCGCGTCATTGTCCTCGAAACATGAGCGTAGATGTTGATGCGACATGCCGCTCGGAATGTTTCACGATTTGTCCCCTAGTGAATACATGGCTTCAGTTTGTTTCCGGCCGTTCCGGCGTCATGCCGCGAGTGCTGGGTGCGACACCGCAACAGATGACAGCTGACAGATGTGACATGCGAACACAATTGAATGCCGTCTGCCATTTTGAATAAAATATTTGACATATTATGCAATGTCATGCAAAAACCGTAGTTGAAAAAGCTGATCCTTCTAAAGTATAATTTTATAACGTGTATTTGAATATATACATATAATATATTTATATAAAATCTTTAACGCGTGCAATATCATATAAAACATTGCTTAAGCAGGAAATAAAAATAAACGCACAAAAGAGCTTTAAAAAATAGTATCCTATAACCGTATAAAAATATGCTTATCAAATATGCGAATAGTATACTAGCGAAGGGAAAAACTACATTTCAAAATGAAGACTACAACACACACACGTTCACCAGTTTGAAGACTACAAAGTGTACACTACAATTGTAGTAAAAACTACTTGAAGTGAAGTAATTGTAGTACTACGAAATGAAGTGAAGTAAATGAAGTGAAGTAATGAAGTAATTTTAGTATTAATGAAGTGAAGTAATGTAATGAAGTAATTGTAGTATTAATGAAGTGAAGTAACGAAATGAAGTAATTGTAGTATTAATGAAGTAAAGTAATGTAATGAAGTAATTGTAGTATTAATGAAGTGAAGTAATGAAATGAAGTAATTGTAGTATTAATGAAGTGAAGTAATGAAATGAAGTAATTGTAGTATTAATGTAGTAATTGTAGTATTAATGAAGTGAAGTGTAATGAAATGAAGTAATGTAGTACTAGTGAGTTAATATTTTTTTCCCAAATAAAAATTTGGCGACCTAAAAAAAAAAATGTCAACGAGAAAAATATTTAAGATAAATTGACGATATTTTCTCCACAGTAACATTTGGCGACCTAACAAAAAAAGAAAAGGTCGCTAGCCAGATTTCTTCATTTGATTCCAAAAAATTTTCAAACCATGGGGGGGGGGGGGTTGTTACAGTTTCCAGAGATTTTTTCTTCGTTTAGCTACATCAACTTCCCAAAAATTTCTTCATGGGTCCCAAAATTTTTCAAACCATGGGGGGGGGTTGTTACAGTTTCCAGAGATTTCTTCATATATCTACATCAACTTTCCAAAAATTTCACGTAAAAAATGCACTATTTAAAGTATGTTTCTCATACTTTCGATAACTTTGAAGTGTATGTACTTTGTAGTGTTCGCTTTGAAATGAAGAGTACTATTTGAAGTTTATACTTTCAATAACTTTGGTGTTTGTAGTTTGTAGTGTGCACTACACTTCAAAATGTGCGAAGTGTGCACTTCAATGTAGTACTACATTGTAGTAGTGAGTACAGAGCGGACCCATTACTATAGTACACTCGAAAATCGTAGTTAAAACTGAAGACTCATGCGGTGTACCGCAACGTGTATGGGATCTACGGGTAAGCCCATACACGTTGCGGTGCGGACCGATCTGCGATATGCGGTGTACCTCTACGATGCACCGGAGTGTGTATGGCCGCCTTTACATATGGAGCAAAGGCAGCAATATCCAAAATAAAAAATGTTTTGAATGCAGTCACCGAGGAATTTGAAGTGTACTGAATTCGAGATTTTCTAGGAAATATGGTTGTATCTCTTCCAAAATCATATTTCCAAATCACTATTCAAAACAAAGATAGCTATATCCACTTCAACTAATCAACCCTTAAGGATTTATCACGTGGCAAAAAGGCCGCTTCATACTAAAGTGAGATTTGATGTGGTTTTTAGAATGAAACATAGCAAACATTATGTAATTAGTAAATGCAGTGATGTGCACTATTTGGTTCACAGCAATATCCACATTTAAAATAATTTTTTATTCATGAATATTAGAGAAAAATTGAAGTGGCAATTGCTTTAACTTATTTACAATCAGATGCATGTTTCATAGAATCTTTGAGATGTTTTGTATTCATCTCAGAAACGCCTTAATGGGCAAATGAAAATAATAGTCGGTGTCAGAATCAAGAAAAAAACGCAATTGCAAGCTAGATTGACTATTATTTGAAGAGAGTTCGAATCGATCATGGTCGCGACCATTATATTTGATGGTCAGCTAATTCGAAACAGTACCTATCCAAATTTGACAAAGTTGCCAGAATTTACCTCTCAGCTCCTGGAAACCGCTCTTGTTTACAAAAACAAGCGCAATCTTTTGTACCCAAAAATGCACAGAAGCTAGTGTTCATCTATCTTAATTAATTAATTAAATAAATAATAATTTTTATATGATTGTGTGGTTTTTATTTGCCTTACTTTATCAAGTTACTGGCGAAAATTTTGTGAAATTTTCGCAATTGAAGTACTATCCGATATCCGCTGAATGTTGAGGTACTATCTGGTATCCGCCCGGATAGGCCTGATACCGGATAATTACCGGATATCCGTTTCATCTCTAGTAGCGACCCCTAAAATTAATATAAATGCAAAATACGTGTACCTACATTTTTATGGTTAATGAAGTATATTTAAATATGTCCCGATTAAAAAAACCTAAATTTTTGAAGTACCCTAAAGTAAATAATTAAACTAGCTTTAACCCGTCAAAAATGAGACATTACAGCGCTTGTCGGTTTACAAGGGAATAAGTATTTATTTATTTTATTAAAAAAATCTTTAAAAAAATGCCAATAAAAAAAAATTCCAAAAAAAATTTTGGAAAAAAATTACTATAAAGAAGTTGCGGGGACAAACAGACAGACAGACGGACGAACGGACGGGTAGACAGACAACGAAATTATTGTAATTGGGAAAGTTAACTTTAAAATATGTTATTGCTGTGTTTTCTACCAAAAAGTTAACATTGCTGCTTTCACATAATTCCAATAACCACATAATTTTATATTGTTATCTTTGCTATGATGATCAATCTAGAATTGACATCAATTCTCACTTGACTATGAAACGGCCATTTGTCACGTGGCACATCCTTGGGTGTCGATTGGTTGAAGTCAATATTGCCACCTTTGCTTTTATTATTATTATTTTATTAGTATTAAATTTTTTTACTAATATACGAGTACATACGTGGGGGTCAACAATCAGTTTCTCCGCGAGTTTTGACCAGCACCGAAATACACGGAAACCACGGAAAAACACGCGCACTCTAAAGCGCGGACGTATGTGTTTACATCCTACGTATAAGATCGACATCGGAGATCAGAAACTGCTGACCTGGCGCGTCCCAGGCTGTATTCAGGAGAATAATAACGAAAAATGCAAACGCATATTCTGCTGAGTGCTCAAATCTTGTAAGAGAAAGGACTGTAAATATACTGACTGTTAGGTAGCAGTGAGCAGTGTGTGAGAAGGTTCTCACACAGGTTTTTTGCACACGTCTCAACAGCAAAACCGGGATATAAAAGACGTGTTGGCGAAGTCCCAATTTAGTTCGTTCCCTCGCCGTCACAACTACGTCACGCTGTGCGGCCGCTACCGAAACTTACCTCGCTACGTAGCGCGTCTCTCTCTACGCCATTTGATCAACCTCCAGCATGCAGTAGCTACAACATCAAACCACAATCGCTACGTCGCTCATCTCATTCCTCGCTACGCCTCAAGTCTCCAACTCATCGATCATTGTCAGCCTCATCGCTCCACTATCTTGCAACCTCCAGGAGTAAACAGCATCTGCTTCCGTCGGTACCACATCATCCTTGACCTCACTGCGATACGCCACCTGCCCAGTCATCAAACCATCTTCAGCCTGCAGCACGATCTTCAGCTTGACCGCTTCCGCACGCACGCGACCATGAACAAAGTTGACGACCCCAGGCGCACCCGATCAGCTGACACGCCGATGACCGCGTTATCTACCAAGATCGAACGGCAGAGTACCCATTGTAATTCAACCGAAAAATAAATAAACTCAATAAAACTGATCGCAGCTTTCTGTTCCTGTCAGCTGTTTTCACCTTGTACAAAAGTGGTATCCGAGATACGGTACACGCTACATGTTAAAAAATATTCATTATAGCTTTAATAGGTACGTATTTTTTCAGTTTGGATTTTTCGTGGCGATTTTTTCTGTCTTGTAGAATATCGAGGAATTCTTTATTTAGATTATCAAAGATTCGTGGCTCAACATAGTCCATTTTTCTTTCACCATACATGGTTGGTATTCTCATTGTTCGACCTGACGATCGGGTTGTATACCTATTTGTGGTGTGAGTCACTATGTATATTAGCAATATTTATCATTTTTTCTAGAATTGTACTATTTCTTACTTTTGGTCAATTGATAGTATTATGTATAACCTTGAATTATTTATTATAACCATAATGGCACATATATTTAGTTCGATTATCTTGTATAAGTTTTAGGAATCTTATTTGTAATAGTTTGATATTATTAATTTATGTTTAATTTTATTAATACTTAATTGAATTGTAAAAAATGGTGTAAATTTGTGATGGTCGACATAGAGATAGATTTAATAAATTTAGAAAATCTTAAAATAATAATATTCAAAAAAGTCAAGTATGGACATCAAAAATATATTTCTTCTGTTTGGAATCGTTTAAAAGTAAAAGCCTGATATATTTCTTCTTAAGATTCTATGTATTACAAGAGGCTAACAAAATATTGAATATTCAGCTATACAAGTAATATTTCTTAGATCTTTATTATACCATAGATATAATTCTGTGCTAAATTAATATCGTTTGCCAATCCTAATAGACTCGACCTTGTGAGTAGGTGCGAACGAGCCTTTATTATTTATGAATCGGAACAGCAAGTCTCGCGTGTAGCGGGTGCTTTACTGTTATTTTAACGAAACGGACCAATCACAGGCGCGCTTTGCCTTCGACGGGTTGAGCCGGAGGCGACCGTCCCGATGACTGAATCCGGCCAATGGCGAGCGCCGGCGGTGAGGTCATCGCGCATAGGATGAGTCACTGCACTAGGGTGAATTTCGGAGATATGGTGCAATCGAGACTATAAAAGGAGCGAACACGATATACTCAGCCCCTTCAGTTCGAGACCAGACCTGCCAGCGGAAGCGCTGCCCGAGAGACTACTGCCAGAGACTTCATTTGGAGAACAGCATTTGCGGACGGAGTTGCTGCCCGGACGTATGGAGGAATCTACCATTCATCAGTACCAGAGAGGATCATACCGCCACTGTGTAACAGCTAAGGAACACATTTATATTATCTATTACGGTTGATATGAACGCGCATCAATCAATCAGGATTGATAGCCGCGAGACGCTTCGCGTCCTTTCTATATCAAGATTAAAATGCACTTGCCAAGGGAGGGGGAGCGGGAAATTTAAGAACACCAACCACCACTAATTGAATATTTAAACAATTTATTTAATTAAAACACATTCCTTATTTTAAGACTTATCAACTAGAGAAATTACCACTAAACTTAAACTAACCCTAGCCTAAACGCAAGCAGTCCTGGTCTACATAGTTTATCGTGTCTTTGTCACTTATTGCACGGAACACATTTCACTATCCGCGGCCCTCATAGCCGCGGTCGTGGTTGCCGCGGGTGGCTCCCTGGCACACCGCGTCGCGTGCTTGCTACGAGCGCGGGATCCGCGGGCCGTGCGCGTCTTGCCGCGTCGGTCGCGGGATCCGCGCCGTCATCTGGCGGGGGCGCGGTGTCCTATCCCAGGCCACGCGCTCTGTCCCGCCGATCGTCGCCGCTGCGTTGCATCGTCGGGAGACATCTGGTCTTCCTCCTGGATCTCCTCGTGGAGGACCGGCCGCCATCCGAGGCAAGGCGGCCATCCTCGTCGTCGCGTCTTCTTCTCTGCGGAAAATGTCGCGGCCACACAAAACAAGTGGCGTCTTGGGCGGGAGATTCGCCCCCGTAAGAAAAGGCCGACCCGCACTCGGCCGGGTATCGTGTCGAACAACCCTCGGCCGCAGCCCGCGCCGAGGCACATCGCTCCCCCTGGGGCCGCTCCCCGCGCACCCCTTCTCCACTCTCCTGCTCCGTATTCGGGGCTTGCGAAATTGGCGCGCAAATCTCGTAAATCAAATACACAGTAGGCAATGTTCGATCTTCCTGCGTGCGTTATTATATCTAGTGCTAGCTACGAAATAATACTTACATTATAAGAAATCTTATTCGAACCTAACATTATCTAACTCTAAAATAATAATTTTACTCTAGGGTAACAATATAATCTTTAACGCCACCAAACAGGAATGCGTCTTTTGCTCGCATCTGTTTTGCCGGCCCAAAAAAAAAAAGGTCAACTTAAGGACGGAATTCCTAGAATAAAGCGATCTCGGAGCGGCACAAATTAACGCGGTTATATCACGGTTAATTATTTTCACTATCGAAATGTATTTATTTTGGGAATATTTGAGTTCGGAATAATTATGTGTAATTAAATATCACGTTTGCTTGTGTGATATTGATTCAAATCGTACGAGAATTCCGTTCCAAACGGATGTATTTTTATGCAAAGCGAATTTCATACCGTTTATGCTAAAAATTGAATACACGGATTTCTATATGAATTACTTAGTAGCATTATAATAATTACTGTATTGCGTAGGTATTGCGCAATCATTACACTCGGTCTACAACTAATTCTTTATGAATCGAGTACCTCGGTATATTCGGCTTAACAAGTAGCTTCAGAACGACGAGTAAAGGACAGAATGGGGAGATCTAACTAAAGATTGGGGATATCTGGTTTGTGTTAGCCTAGCTGGCTGAGGGGTGGATGATTGCCGGCACTTGGGCGTGGAACCCGCACAAGCCCCTGCAGGGCCCCTTAAAGGCGGGGTCCTCCTTGTTGCTCGGGGTCGTCAATAAACCGACCACCTAACCTCATCTGGCGCAAACTACTTAAACCAACAAAAAGGTTCCCTTTGTCTTTGGAAGGATTTCCATGCTTGAATGCTGTAAAACCTTGATAGAAAACGTTAACTTCTATTTCGTCCTCTGTAAGAAAGACAGGGCCAGAATCAGTATAAAAATCATTCACTCATATGGAATAGCTGGGATATTATAAATATGTTACTAACACTCTAATATTTGACCAAAGTAAATGTTGCAAGATGCAGAATCGTGGGACGCCGCTCTGAAAAGGCATAATGAGATTGCACAATAATTTGTAACATCGCTGACTATGCCCGCAAAGGAGGCTAATGTCGTCATCAATTCGTACCAAAAGAGTACATGATTCTTCAAACATCGGCCTAAAAGAAAGGCGCCTCAAGACAACACTCATCATCAGAAACTCGTACCAAAAGAGTACGCCCATCTCAATTATAAGCCTAAAAGAGGGGCGTCACAGGATCACATCTCGTAAAGGAGAGATAGAGTCTCGGGATGCAGTAAGTTCCGGCGGAACAAGGGGGGCCATTTAGTCACTTAGGAAGTTGGTCACCGGGTTTAGGCGGGCGCGGAGCCTCAACCCCCCTCGGCAGAGATGCTGAGGGTTTAAAAACCCAAAATTTAGCATTCAAATAAACTATTATTTCATATAAACTCACGGGCTGTCGTAGAATCCTTTCGAACAAACCATCCCCGAGACCTTATCTACTTATTTATAAAGAAGTTTCGCTTCAAAAATGTCGTATTTCGTAAATAGCAAATATATGTATTATTTTCTCACGGAATTAATATGAACAGGTTCATGCACGTCTAAGACGAAACCATTCAAGGTAAGAATTTGCTAATACAAAGTGTTTATAATTATTAATTTCAATGTTATTTAATATGTGTGAATTTTTCCCTTTGCACCGTTCGAACAATTCTACTGGTTTGTCTCCAAACGGAAATGTTTTATTTCTAATACACGAATTCTTCTGGTGAACGTATTTTATTGTAACATAAATGTATAGATTATTAGGTTTGTTAGATGTTTTTATTACGTAATATTATGCAATTGTTTCCACACTGCTCCTATAAAAGAATTTGAAGTTATTACGATACACAACGGGGTCCTTCATCCATTAGACGAATCATGTGCCAATTCAACGACGTATAGTATAGATTACGAATAGTAAGATTATATTTAATCGAGATTTAATCGCATTTATTATATCTAGAAAGGGTTTGAGTGTCGGTTCCAGATTCCATTATGAGGCGGAAATAGTTCATAATCATAGCTCGACTGTAATACGTATTTTTAGTTAATTTATCGTATAGAGTATTTTCGTATAGTAAGAAAATTATTTCATATGAAAAGTTAAATTTTAGTAGTAGTAATATTTCTTATAGAATATTTAATTTTTAACAACTGTATCGTTACATCGTATGGTTGAAGTCGACCGGTTGCATCCTGTCGCTCAATCGCGCGCGCTCACGTATAAGAATAATGAAATATATAATAATAAATTAAACTCGCGTCAACTATTTTACGTCTGTATAATATTTTTCATATAATAGAAAGCATCACTAGGAAACATCGTCATTTGACGAGGACCTACTATCTACCAGGATCATCACAAATTACATATCATATAATAGAAAAACAGAATGAGAATATTCAATCTTACCCACTTTTAATAGAGAATATAATTGATCATAACTTTATTGGAATAATATTATCAAAAATGTCCGTATCACTAAAACACAATAAATAATATTTTTGTCAAGTAAACATTATTCCTAATTTCTTTTCACTAAAATAACACTCATAATTTCTTCATCGTATACAGTATTAAGTGAAATCCTGTCATCTGCATATTATTCATAAATTATTTTTACAAACTATGTAAACTATCACTCTCGGACCATCTTTCAGGGTCAATATGACCGACTGACTACTAAAAAAATAAAATCCTGACTCTCTAATCTGAAATTAATTAAATAAAATTTAAAATCTTGACATTTAAAATATAAATAAAAGTTATTTCATATCTTATTTACAATTTATTAAAATCTACTGTTTCCAATATATATTAGAATACATATGACCTCGACATTTAAGTGCATGCTGACTTTTTAAACATGTTTTTCGCGAACAAGTGTAACTACATAGAGAACAAAAAGAAAATTCTTTTCCAGATAAAAAAAGCTAAAGTCTGTTTGAATATAATTTTTGTCTCGCTGTGTACTTACAATAAGAGCAGGATAAAGGTTACTCTCCGGTGTGCTTATACGTGTGTGTCCCAAAACTCGATTTGTGTGACCAAGCATAATTTCAATGAACGCAAGAATAACGTTTTACACTGTGTGTGTTTGTTCGTGGTTTTTCAAGATATATTTCGATGAACAAGTATAACTACATTGAGAACAAGAGAAAGGTTTTTCACCACTGTGTGTAACAAGGTGTCTCTTTAAGTTTGATAACTGAGAGCAAGTGTAGTCACATTGAGAGCACGAGAAAGGTTTCTCTCCGGTGTGCTTACGAGAATGATTCTTTAAATTTTGTGCTATAGAACAAGTGTAATTACATTGAGAGCAAGAGAAAGGTTTCTCTCCAGTGTGCTTATACATGTGTGACCTCAACCTCGATTTGTGATTACAAGAATAATTACATTGAACGCAAGAAAAACGTTTTAGACTAGTGTGTGTTTGTTCGTGGTTTTTCAAGATATATTTCTGTGAACAAGTATAAGTGCATTGAGAACAAGAGAAAGGTTTTTCTCCACTGTGTGTAACAAGGTGTCTCTTTAAGTTTGATAACTGAGAGAAAGTGTACTCACATTGAGAGCACGAGAAAGGTTTCTCTCCGGTGTGCTTACGAGAATGAATCTTTAAGGTTTGCAGTATAGAACATGTGTAATTACATTGAGAGCACGAGAAAGGTTTATATAATGAGTGTGTCAGATCGTGTTTTTTTAAGTCTGATTTAGACTTACAAGTATATACACATTGAGAGCATGAAAAAGGTTTGTCTCCAGAGTGTACAAGCTCGTGTCTATTTAAGTGTGATTTTTGCCTAGCAGTATAATTGCATTCAGAGCAGGAGAAAGGTTTCTCTCCGGTGTGTGTACGAGAATGATTTATTAGGTTTTGTGGTATAAAACAAGTGTAATTACATTGCGAGCATGAAAAAGTTTTCTCTATAGTGTGCTTATTCATATGTGTCCTCAATCTTGACTTGAGGGAGGAACAATAATTACAATGAGCGCAAAAGAAACGTTTTTCACCAGTGTGTGTTTTCTCGTGCCTTTCTAAGATATATTTCTGCGAACAAGTATAATTGCATTGGGAGCAAGAGAAAGGTTTTTCTCCACTGTGCGTGAGTAGGTGACTTTTTAGGTTTGATAACTGAGAGCAAGTGTAATTACATTGAGAGCACGTGAAAGGTTTGTATCCGGAATGTGTCATATCGTGCCTTTTTAATTCTGATTTAAACCTACAAGTATAACTACAATGAGAACAAGACAATGATTTTTGCCTCCTGTGTACAAGCATATGTTTATTTAGGGATGATTCCTGCGAACAGCTGTAAGTGCACTGAGAGCAGGAGAAGGGTTTCTCTCCAGTGTGTGTGAGCAAGTGGGTCTTGATAATTGATTTCTTTGTAGAAGTGTAATCGCATTGTAAACTAGATACAATTTCCCCACTTTCAGACACCTCTGTTTTAAAGATGGGTCTATAGCATTCTTCAGTACTGCAGTCTGAATACTTCGTTAAGTTTCGATTTTCTCCTTGCGTGATATCGCCACCACGAAGAGTACCTGGAAAAATAACGTTAACTGTAAATAATCTTATATCTTAACTATATTTTAATATAAAAACATCTTGAATAATATTTTTGTTTGGCCAATTAATTAAATGAAAGAAAAAAAATAAAAATGTTCATTCAGTAACTGTTCTAATTTTTTATTTTCTTTATTTAAGATTAAGAAATACCGTTGTTCAACGAAAATTCCGACTCTTTTCTCATCGTTGGTCTTCTTAATATTTTTGTATATCATTATTTTGCTAACGTGTGCTTTGTCGATATTATTACATCCATTTTATATTCTGATGAAAGGAAATTTTACTTCAGAGGTGCGCAATTACTTCATACTTGGAACTTTATTTGATTATTTATATTGAAACGGAACAAATCAGTTCAAGATTACGAGTACCATCGTTTAATAGGACTATTGGATTCCTGAGAGAGAAGGGGGCTTAGACCAATCATCATATCATCGTCACAACCGATCATTGATTCAACAGCGGGTAAAGTAATGTTCTTAGGCTTTCTCAGCACAGAATCATCTGGTTTATGTTTTAGTTTACGACCTTTCTGGCTGACATCGAATATCACTGCAGGGTTCAACTTAAGGGCTGATGTGTTGTTGTGAGTGTTGATGTTGTAGTTTAGTATTGGCTCGCGATACCGTGTCGAAAGCAGGGTGGGTGTCGGTGACATGAATTGTCACGAATTATCTTTCTTTATGGGTACACAGAATGTCGGTCCACTATTTTTACGGAACCTGCGAATCCATTTTCCTGCATCACGATATAATCCAGCACTGAAGCCCACGCGCCCCGCTATTAACTATTGCGGTCAGCGTTGTGTCTCCGTGGATAACCCTTCCACGGTTTTGCTCTTCCCAGAACACTCCTCTAAATACCGTCAGACAAAATTCATACATAAGCATATACTATTTAACATTTGCACGTGGGAAAGAGTGGTGAAATTTTTTATACCATCATAATTAAAGATAACCTAGCTAAAAAAAATATTTTTGATTCTAATCTTACTTAAATAGTTATCAAGACTCGAAGTAGACTCGAGAGTGGCTCGATGATTTGGGGGCCACGTGAGAGCAAGTACTCTCTTAAGGTGGAGAAAGCCCAAAGTAAGTTTCTGAGATATCTCTACACGAGAGAGTACGGGCATTATTCTTTGCTCTACTCAATCGAGTTTCTCCAGGGTATGCTTGGCTACAATAGTCTAGAGACTAGAAGAAATGTGTATTTGATTATACATTTTTATCGATCGGTATGATCGATAATACAGAAATTATGCAGAGCATTAGTTTATATGTTCCTGATAATTACCTTAGAAATTGTGAACACAGATTGTTTCACTTTCCAATATACAGGACCAACCTGCCCATTGGTATTATAATATAGACACGTTATTCCCATACTAGCCGGCTTTCATATGTAGCAAATATCGCATTGAAAGAGACAACAAATCACATAATCAAGTAATCACGTAAAAATCAGGTAATTTGAAGTCACGGTGACTGAAATAACATACTCTTTCTTACAATAGTGTACGATACTCTGTTCCTTTTTCCCCGGGACTTTTTTTTTCGCTGTAGTTTACGTAGTCGGCGTTTCTTTTCGGTCCGTTCGATAACGACTGCAAGTAAGGCCTTTGAGTTGCCAAGATTTCACGCTTGTAACGTATCTACAGTTTATTATATCATTTAACCTGCCGATGATTATGCCTGATGGAAGAGCTATCGCTATGCTGAACAATATCGCATTGGGTATTGATATATTCCATGTGTCTGAAGGGGTTTTCCGAATGTATACATGTATGCATTGAATTTAAATTTGTAAAGTAAATTTTGTTGAATAAATAAATTGAAAAATAAAAAAAAAATTGAATCATCTTTTGGCGCATTTAACACTAACAAAACTCTACTACAATCAGTGTAGAGTTTTTAACCAATTTAATGATCATTGTTCAGCTTTGTTGTCATCAAAATATTGTCTCCACTTACGTTTAATACGCACTCAATACTTTGAAAGCCATAAATATATCACCAAGTCTTTATTTTAGTATTTAAATATAACTTCTGCCGCGCGTGCATGAGTACACGCAGGTATTTTTTCAAGTTTAATCTTTTGCTAAAGCCGCCTGACAGAGATGGCGGTCGTGCTAGATGAGACCGAATGAATGCTCCGAGTAATGCGACGATATTTAGCTTTTATACGCAATAAATTCTCAATACCAAGTGGAAATATCCGAAGGCCCATGAAACAAGATTTTTTTTCTTATCTAAAAAGCTTTGAAATCGCGAATAATTCTAAGTAATGTTTTATTTGCCGTCTCACGGATATAACATTATTTAGAATGTAAGAACCCTGGAAAGCATTAAAAAACAATAATATTATCACGCTTCAAAATTTCGAAATATTCGCAATATGTTTTAACATTCGGACCATCCGCCAATACAAAATAAAAGCATTAACCTTCGGGTGCCGGAGGATCGAAAATAGGATCATGAAGCGAAGCGGGGCACACAGTGACCCCAGTCAAATGTGCTTTTTAATTAAGTATAATAGTTTGAAAATGTTCTATAGCATTTTTATTGCATTTTTTATACAAACGAACAAAATTGTAATAAATTGGTCGTCAATTTATAAAAAAACGTAGTCTTTTGACATTGCATCAATGCAGAATGATATAACCATTACAGTTGCCGGCAAACTTCTTGGACATTTTTCGGCGTAGTGCGGGAATGCGCAGAAGACAAATTATGGGTCTCGTTGGTGGAATGGTACCTACATGCGTGGAATCTCCCCGACTACGCCGAAAAATGTTCAACATGTTTGTCGGCATCTATACCTTATAGAACATTCCCGATGGTCTATGGAAAAATATGTTTTTCTACTTTTGACTGGTTTATTACGTAATATTTTTTTTTTTGGGTGTTCTATTATTTGGGATATTTATTACAAGGCATACCAGCTCAGTAAATAAATATTTTAACGGGAGTAATAAGGATGTTCCTATATTCTCTCTCTTTTGTCAATGATTTGCATAAACTTGAGCTGTCTATGGATAGAGCAACTCTAATGTCAAAATGTAGGTACCTATGTTGAAAAATTTTTAGGGCATTAACCTACATTTTGATAGGTACCTTAATTTCCTCGAAAAGTTCTGAGTAACGCCAAGTTCTACATATATACTTACCGGTGCGCTGGTCGGCCCTCCTGGAGTACTCCGCGCACTCCTGCTTGATGTCAGGACAGGACATGTCCACATCAGTGTAGAGCTCTTCATCGCCGCTCCCGGCTGCAGACCCTGGCTCGAGCTTGACGTCAGCAATATCTGGGGCGGCGCTGTCCATGCCGCTACTGTCAGCTGTCAGAAGCAATATTAAAAACTAGTGCAATCTCCTCACAAAATAAAATCTATAAGTTCTACTAACCATATCGACTTCAGTAATAATAATATTATAAATACAGCAGATGGGTTTTCGTGAGGAGTGACACTATAACTGAATATAAATAATATACACACGGAATATCAATTACTTACCAGCGGGCTCGTCAGCCTTCCTGGAGCACT
This sequence comes from Agrypnia vestita, assembly GCA_016648135.1. Taxonomy (NCBI): domain Eukaryota; kingdom Metazoa; phylum Arthropoda; class Insecta; order Trichoptera; family Phryganeidae; genus Agrypnia; species Agrypnia vestita. The sequence continues at coordinate 26,292 of JADDOH010003958.1, read as the reverse complement.
CCTGCTTTATATCAGGATACGATATGTCGATATCAGTGTAAGGCGCTTCACCGCCTGCTCCTTCATCGCCGCTCCCCACTGGAGACCCTGGCTCGGGCTTGACGGCAGCAATATCTGGAGCAGCACGGTCCATGCTTCTAGAGTTGTAGCGAGCAAGATGGACGATTTATGATTCTCCTCCAAGTGCGGTTCTCCATAGAAACCAGTTAGTAACTGGCAGTCACACCGTAGACAATTTTTGATTTTTTTTAAATTTGGATATCAATATATTATTATTTAAGTTCATTGCTACATGTTAGTGATGTATTGCTTGTTAAAAATCAGCTTAAGTTTCAAAACATATATATATCCAAATTTATTTACTTTTATAATCGACCTCTGATGTCACCGAAATGGTGGCCATATGTGATAGTTTATGATTGTACTGTGATGTACCGGAATATGACGCGAACCAGGTTATTAATTTTGTCCTAGGGCAATACCGAGATCAAAGCGCCCATGCTTCGAAAATCACGCGCCATGTGGTCACAGCCAGAACAGCCCCGGCATGTTCGATCTTTTCTCCGAGGACGAAATATGTGACCTATTGTTTAAAAAAATAACATTGCGACGGACGATCGCCCTTAGGATAGCCCACCATAAAAATAATATGAAACAATGAAATTAGAAAGTTAGGGATGCCGAGGGCGTTGGGCATCGCCGAAGACATTAAGAGTGCACGGCCTTTTGTTAGGATGAACAATACGTTCGCAACCTTTTGTTCTTAGGTAACATCTTGGAAGGGTAAAGAACGGTAAACCTTTTCTTGCAGCGGGACGTATATCTCTAACCCCGATTAAACAATAGAAAGAACATCTTGGCCAAATGCGAACACATGGGACAATGGTTTAGAAAGCTGCGTTTTGTTAGAGAAGTCGCCATTGTTTTGGGAAAGACATTTTTTAGAAAAACAAGATAATAATTCCGAAAGTCGTCGCAGTAAGCTTGCTATTGTCCTCGACAGACAATAGAGATGTTTTAGAAAGCGCTGACATACCGATTCCATACATGGCGACACTATCCGCGAAATGTAGGATCGTATAAGTTATATGAAAGTGTTATGATTATCATATGGGCCGCCGCCGGGCGCGGGGATTCCGCAAAGCACGACCAGGCGGTCATTATCAATAAAGATAACAGGGGTCAATCAATTAAGAAGGTAGAGTCTGAATTAGAAATTGGGGCAAAGTGGTAAATAATAATGTTAATGTATTTCACCCGATTTCTCTCCGGTGTAATATGTACCTAATTAATGATAGCAACTGATATGTTTAATTTAAGTAAGGTAATGATAGTTTAGATAGCCCTAGCCAGGTGGATATTACTCGTTTTATATGTAGTTTTCTCAGTTATTCTGTATTCTATTGTTAAGTACCGAAATGAACGGGACATTGCAATTTGAAGTAATAACGAGATCATCCCGAATTAATCTAACTTGTAGCAAATAATAAAAAATGTATTGATCGTAATAAAAGGAAAAAAACTTGATTGTATTATTGCCGACGATGTTTGATATTGATAACCCAATGTAATAGAATATTATCTCGTGAAAAGATGTAACACGGTTGACGAGATATAAGATTCCAACTTTTTAGTCTTTTGAAATCTGTCTGCAGAATGAATTTTAGCACACGGGGTTGAAACAAAATAGTTTAATTAATTGCAAATAAGTAAATGCCGTGTTGGAATAAACATTAATATTACTTTAGATCGAGGCTTTCATGTCTTATGTTTTCATGTATTACACCTAGTTGAATAATGTTAATTTGTGAGTTTTAATTATTTTTAAGAATAATGTTAATTTGTCATTAGTTATTCAAGCTCCCAATATTGTGTTTTTTTTTTTATACAAATTTGTAAGTTGTAGGAATATAACCTATCTGTAAACATGCAATTATGGTTTTGATTACTCGTTTAAGCAAGATTATTTGTCGGTCTATTTTAAAATAGTTGTTTTAATCTAGTAATAATAAAACTCAAATAATTAATTTCACTCTTTACGATACACAATAATGTTAATTTGTGAGTTTTAATTATTTTTAAGAATAATTTTAATTTGTCATTAGTTATTCAAGCTCCCAATATTGTGTTTTTTTTTATACAAATTTGTAAGTTGTAGGAATATAACCTATCTGTAAACATGCAATTATGGTTTTGATTACTCGTTTAAGCAAGATTATTTGTCGGTCTGTTTTAAAATAGTTATTTTAATCTAGTAATAATAAAACTCAAATAATTAATTTCACTCTTTACGATACACCATTCACTTTGGTGTTTGTCCGCTTTAAAAAAATATATAACGAAAATTCTGAAGGTAATTAATTATAGTAGGGTCTTCCGTTATTGGTAGTGTTTCAAAATAAGTCTTGTTTGGAAAATTTTCAATTGTCTGCCTGGTGGAATGTGGCTTATATAATTTTTTTTAGTGTTCTCTATTTTTATTCTTTTCTTATATTCTTATACCAGGGGTGGAAGAAAGCTGATTTGATAAGATAATGATTAGTATAATGAAAGTCCTGAAAAAAATGTTTTGCATTCAATCCAGCTTACATATTGAAGTAAGAATTTTCATTATTTAGGTGTAAATAATGTTACATTAATTAATTTACGCCAAGTTTTCTTAATTTTTCTTCTAGTAATAAGGTTTAACATAATTTCTTGTTAAAAAAAAAATGTTTATCGAATTTGATTATGTTAGTATATGTAAGCATACCTTTTGGGCAAGTGGCGTTGATGCAAATTCATGTACTTTGTAATCCCAGAAGAAATTACAAAGATGTATACAGAACATTAACATTAGGGGACCCGGTTGAAGCATGTATCCCATGTAAATAAGTTTTTATGTTAATTGATTCACTAAGAGATGCCACGATGTCTGTATAATTTTAGCCCTTTGTTTTGTATCTCTATGTCACATATTGACAATTATGTTTGGTCCAACTAAGAAGTATGATAGCTTGTTTTATTTAAGCTAAAATTAAAAATAAAACCAAGTATCAAGTACATTTTGTCATTGTTGAAAAAAAAATTAAAAAGAAAAAGAAAGGAAGAGAATATGCATAGTGGTAAATTTTAAATACCGTTCGGTTTATCATATAAAAAAAAAAAAAATAATAATAATTTTGTGGATGTATCGAAGAGGATAATCAATGTTAATGAAGGATTGACCTGTAATGATGTAATGTATAAATAACGTTAAATATTGGGAGGCCTACTGTAAGAATCAAACTGTAGGATTTAATAATAAGATTGATATTGTAATGCATACTTAAGGAATTTTACTGTGATCTAATGAAACCCTACGTTCAATCCCATGTAATTAGTCAATAATGGTAGAAAAAACTGGTCGATAAAAATATGTCTATCTGGCGTGTCGATTTAATTAAGTATGTATATGTAAGCAGTTTTATTTTTTGGGTAATAAGTGTTGATGCGAATTTGTGTTTTCAATTTTCCGCCTTTGCCAATTTGTACTGTAATATTTTCCTTAAGTTTAATTCATTTTGCAATGTTTTTTTGGTGACGGGATAGGGATATGAACAGTGAACAAAGTGTTCGTGAAATAACAAAGTGTTTAGGCCTACATACCAGAAAAGCATCGAGATTAGCCGCAAACTGGGAGAACAATAGGGGGCGGAACGGAGGCAACATTGGGTTCGGTAACCAATAGCGTCAATCGGGACCTGGGAGGGACCGAGGGAGACGAATGAACGACGGAGGCGGACATCGAAGGAGCCAATCGGCGAAAGACCAACGAGGAGCTGGAGGCTTCCCCTCGAGCCCCCGCGACCACACCCTGGGTCGCCGGGGAGAGAATATAAGGCGAAGCCAGCCGCCAAGAAGGCAGTTGAGTAGTTGAGAAGTCGCGAGTGTGGAGAAGCTAGAGATTCTAGCGGTGCCCGTAACAACAGCATCGCCGATCACTCTAGTAACTCCTGGAGGCGCAAAAGTTCGAACGGTAACAACCGCCATTCGCTACCGAGTGCTGTGACGCACCGCCGCAACGCCTAAGTACCAGTGCCGCCGCGACGCCTCAGTGTACCACCGCGACGGAGAACCGATGCTCCGCGACGACCGCACGAGTACCCCGACGGCGCCAGAAGCCGTAGACGAAACCTGCACCCACAGAGGGGGACCAGTAGAAGCCGCCGCCGACCGAAGGAAGCGGCACGAAGAAGACATCCTTCACGTTCTCCGCAAACAGGTTTACCCCAGCTTAAAGACTTTTTCTCCCGCTCGCCTAGTTCTACCAAAAAGGGTTCTCGTCACCACCCGTTTTAGCTTTAAGATCAGACTCTGTATGTGCTTTGCTTTTTTTTGTTGTTTACTATTTTGTTTCCCTCTCTAGATTAAGATTCATTTAAATTGTAAACTGACTACCACTTTGCCCCATTTTATGTAGATCATTTGCTACTTTGCTCAATATAGAAACTTGTAAAATTGTTTCGATTTTATTATTTTTTATATCCCTTCACCCGCCTCGAGATATCAGTGTCCCAGTCAGTCACCTGACGTGTTGATTGTACCTAGGGGTGGGCGTAACCGCCGGCATACGTAGATCTGAGATCTCCCGGCCGGTTTATTACACAGGGATTTTTATATCACCTCAGACCCCACCCCCCTACTCCGGTACATCAACTGTAATGTTCTTCATGAGTGTTAATAGACCAATCATAAAATACATTTCACTTGATAGCCATTACTTGTAGAATCTATTCATTTTGGTTCATACGTCTCACCTTTTTTTAAAAATATTTGTTAGTTAAGTGATGGCAACATTTACCTTTACATGTTTTGAACTGTATAATACGTAAAGAATTCTGTTATACATACATACTTGTGGTGGCCCGAGAAACACACACACAGACACCCGTGTAATGAGTTACCACAGATGATGACGTCGAGTACGGTAGGCCGTCACCCTCGATACAGAGGTTGAGACCAGATTGCCGAGCAAGGCAAATGAAGCCAGACCGATGACTGAGTACAAAGGCGAGGTATAGCAGAGGGCATGGACTACCGGAGTGACGAAACGCACCTCAATGATCTAAGCTAAATACCGACACGCGCGGCCGATTAAAGAGAAAATCATAACACCCCCGATTCCTTTGTTCTGAATAACTATAAAAGCACGTGCCCGCAGAACAAACCATCTCACTTCCTTAGTGAACGTCTCGTATAGCGGAAGCCCTTGCCGTCAGACCTTCGAACGTCCCGCTTTCACCTATAACCTTTGTACCTATTGTATTATTTATATCTTTTACTTTTGCCATTCAATAAATTCTGTCCAACCATCTCGACTTTTACATCATCAACCGCAGCAGAGATCTCCGACTCTACAAACGGAGTGGTGACCCTCAAATTCAACTCTATCCAAAACTGGAGGGCTCATCCACCTCCACATACTTCATATGTTTTGTATTATTTCAACGCTTAATAAGCAGTCGTTTAACAGACGAGTTTGTTTTGCTAGGACGGAGTTGTTCCGAATGATTGCAAGCTATTCTATATATTATTTCATTATTTATTTATTTATTTTGTTTTGGGGAAAATTAACAACAAAACAACAATCTTAAAAATATGAAATAATGGTTTTTACAATTATGCTAATTACAAATTTTCCACTGAATATAAAAATTTACTTTAACTTACTTTAATAGCGAGTGGAGAGGGTGGAGGGGAATGTGGGACGGGAGTAGAAGGGAAGATATAATGTACAAATTAGTTTGGGTGCGGTAGTGTAGATATTGTTTGTTTTATGTTTCTTATTGTTGCGTTGAAAATGTCAATGTGGTGATAGTTTGTGTTAAATGAATTTGTGGATCTGTACATAAAGAAGTTTTGTTTTGAGTTGGTCTTACAAAAGGGGAGATGAAAAGAAGGTGAATGTCTGTTATTGCGAGTTGGGATGTGGTAAGATATTCGTTGAAGAAGTTCCGGACTATCAACTAGATTGTGTGTTATTTTGAATAGCATCACCGCGTAAGCTATGTTTCTTCGACTAGTTAGGGTCTGCATGTTAAAAAACTTCGCAGAGTCTTCATTGCTTATATAAGATCTAAATGAACGGAGGTCTAGGTATCTTAGGAATCTGTTTTGGACTCTTTCAATTCTATTTTCGTGTACTGCATAACCTGGATTCCACACCTGAGATGCATATTCTAAAATACTACGAACGTACGAGAAATAAAGTGTCTTGAGGGTACTGATATTTTTGAAATGTTTACATGTGCGTATGACAAAACCAAGCATAGATGATGCGTTGGTGTCTATGTAATCGATCTGTTTGTTAAAATTTAATTTACTGTCAAGTAGGTATCACCCCAAGGTCTTTGCTTTCGGATTTGGTAGATAATGTTATATTGTTAATTGAATATTCATTAGAGAATACCTTTTTATTTCTTGTAAAGCGTACAACGAAGCATTTAGAAACATTTATTTCCAGGCTGTGGGCATTGCAATACGTGTTAAGACGATGTAGGTCATCTTGAAGCCTTCGACAATCTTCTAGTGAATTTATGGGAGAAAATTTTTTCATATCATCTGCATATAGGATAGTTTTTGAGTTTAGAAAGCAGTCAGTCACCTATATCATTGATATAAATGTTAAATAGCAATGGTCCCAGCAGGCTGCCTTGAGGTACTCCAGATTACAGATACAGCACAAGTTACAACAACAGTGTTAGATTTAAACCCTGCAACCACTACAATTTGACTACGGTTGGAGATATAAGAAGTAAGCCAACGATAAAGATTGCCGTGAATACCTATCTTTAAAAGCTTGTTTGACAGTGTTGAGTGATCAACCCTATCGAACGCTTTACTGTAGTCGGTGTAGATAGTGTCCACTTGTATTCTGTTAGCTAAGTTATCTTGGAGGTATTGATTTGTGGTTGTAGATTTATCACTAATGAAACCGTGTTGATTAATATGCAAGGTAGGCTTAAGAGCTGGATACAGTTGTTCATAGATTATTTTTTCAAAAATTTTGTTAAATATGCAAAGTTTGGAGATAGGCCTTTAGTTTTTAACATCATTTTTTTTATCATTCTTGAAGATAGGAGATACATATGCAGATTTCCAAATAAGAGGGACAGTGCATGATGTCAGAGAACGATTGTAAATTAAAGAGAGGGGTAAGGCTAGATTGTGTGCACATCGTTTAATAAATATTGAGGGTATTTCGTCCGGGCCGGCACCTTTGTGAATGTCAATTTTTTAAAGACATTTTAGTACAATTTCCTCTGTCACTTCAATACTGCATATATTAGTTATGTGGTTTTCGTGGTTAATTATGGGCGTAATGGTAGGTCTATCATTCGGTGTACTAAAAACTGAGCTAAAATATTCCGAGAATAAGTTTGCTATATCCGTGCCATTGTTAGCCTTCCTATCTCCTAAGAACATGCAATTTGGGACACCTTGAGATTTATTACACGTTTTGAAATAGCTCCAGAAGTTTTCTGTGTTTAAGTTGATATTAGTTTCAATGTTGTTTAAGTAACGTGATTTGGATTCGCGACATAAATCTTTGTGCCGTTTGCGTAGGAGAGACAATGTATCATAGTCGGCTCGGTTTTTGAATCTCTTATATTTACAAAAATATTTAAATTTTTCTTTGGTAATCTTGATAAGGGAGGCGTTACACCATGGGGATTTTTCGTATTCCAAGTAAATTTATGAGGAACATAAAGATTAATGTGGCTTTTTTAGAAGTTATACAAGTAATCAAGAGCAATTTCTATTTGATGATTAGAGAAAAAAGATTCCCAATTAGCTTGTTCAAGAGCGTAGTTGATAGAATCGTAAACTCAACGATTAAAAAGAAGAACTTTCCTTTTTGTATTTATCAGTACAGGGTTTTCCTGGAATGGAACATTAATGGATATGGCTTTATGATGTGTATCTTCCGGAACCAGCGGGTCATCATTACCTACGACTGATGTTAATAAGTTAGACAGAACTAGATCTAAAATATGGCCACTTGGGTTTGGTTCACCGTTAAATTAAGACAGTTTTAGAAAATGCATTCGGTCTATGAAATACTTGCTGTTATGTGTATAATGATTAATTGTTTCTTAATGTGAAGATGATGTAGATTTTATCCATGTAATTTCAGCAAGATTAAAATCACCTAAAATAATAAATGAGTCCGTAGGGTTATTTGATACCACATCTGTTAACATATTTAGGAAATTTTCTATGAGGTATTGATAATGAGTCCCACCAGGGATATATACGCAATATATATTCACATTGAACTATTATCGGGAAAACTTTTAAAACTCATTTACCTTTTTAAATCCATACGTAATATTTTTAATAAACAGCAACTCAAAACTATCTATTATGCTCTTGCCCAGTCATTTTTGAACTATGCGATTCCAAGTTGGGGAGGTACTTACAAAACCACATTAAAACCAGCTATAGCGGCACAAAAAACCTTGCTCCGAGTCATTAATAAGAAACCATTCACATACCAATCAGACAGACTATTCAGAGAATTTAATGTACTGGACGTTAGACAGCTGTTCGTTAAGTCTACCCTCATCTTCTACATTAAAAACACAAACCACCTAACAGCAACCAGTAACTCGCATTCACATAATACTAGACAAGCATTACGAAACCTTGACGAAATACCAAAAACTAAGACAACACATGGACAGAAAAATTACTCATACATAGGGCCTAAAATATTTAACATATTTAAAACAGACTTCCCGGAAATCAGAATATACTCAATAAATAAAATAAAAGCTCTAGCAAACAACTGGCTTACCTCCAAAGGTAGAACAGCAACTGAAAATTTACTTACTGTAATTGCGTAATAATGTCTTTAAATAAAAATATATACCTATATAAATTAATTAATTAATTAAGGAAAATAAAAAAATAATATTAAACAAAACTTTAACCCTTTTTACATTAAACAATTATTCTACACATATTTACACTTGGACTTATGACTAACTCAACTTTCACTAACATTCCACTTGATACTCTATAGATACATAATAACTACCTTATGAAAATAAATACTACTGACGAACTCGAAAAAATATTATAATTGTGTGCTATAACGCCACTCTGGGACAGGCATAGCCTAGTAGAGTGGCATAATCCACAAATTAAACAAAACAAAAAAATGTGTAAATTATCTTATGTTTTATCTTATGTTTTATTGTTAAATTAAGTATCTTATTTGTAAACAAGGATTTTTAAATAAATAAATAAAAAAATATATGAACAGGACGGCGTGAGCCATTAGAACGAATTGTGACCCAGATGTCTTCAGCGGAGGATTGCCATTCCGGCCGAGCAATGCTGATCAGTTCATGTTTAACAGTTAAAACTACACCACGGCCAAGGTTGACCGGTTGAGGCATAGTCACGATCTCTGCGATAAATGCTGTAACGGGAGTCAAAAAGTTCTTCGTTTCTAATGCCTTTATTGAGCCATGATTCCGTAAGGGCGATATTATCGTAGTCATTTGAATATGTGTTTTGAAGGATTGTTGTTGTTTTGGTACGAAGGCCTCTAACATTCTGGTAATATATGGTTATGGACATGGTGGACTAATAAAATAAATATTAGTTTGTAAGCGGCTAATTATCCGGTTACAACAGTATAAAGTAATAAATCTAAAGAAAATAAAAATTAAAAAATAACGTATTCGAGTAGGTATACTAATAGCGGGAAGAGCTATCCACTTTACTAACGGAGTTGATGTTTTGGTTTTGAGTGTAGTGTGTAAGTGTTTATATGTTTGTCGGGATGTCTCTATATAACTAAGTGTGTATTTAAGAGTGCAAAAAATAGTATTAAGGTGGTGTGAGTGTATACTAAATGTAAAAAGTGTGCATTTGCTTTGTAGTATATTAGACATTTCAACAGAAGGGTTGATGCGTGGAGGTATACCTTTACATTTATCAACATTAGAATGAACAGTGTTGATGCGTGAAGGTACACCTTACATTTATTCAAAGTAAACATTGACGTTTCAAAATGCTTTATCTCTATGGATATGATCTAACACTGACTCGCTGTGTGGATACAAGATTCTTCATCTACATCAAGTTGGAAAGGTTTCAGCAGGGAAAGGAAATGATACTTATGTTGTGAAGCGAGTAAATCCATTGTGCATTGTGAGTGTGAGTGTCTTGAGGAGACAGTTTATATGGACAACAAATAGTACAGTTAAAACCTAGTGTAAACATGATCTGATCATTGATCTTTCTATTAAAAATTATTCCGATTTTTTTTGTTTTAACACTTATATTAAACATGATTCTGTTTTTATGTTTATTAGTAGCTGTAGCTGTAGGTTTCTAAGGAATACGAATTAATTTATTTAAAAGAAAGTTTTTGTTTATCAGTATGCCAAAAACGATTAAAAGTGATATTCGATAAATTATTTATTGTAAAATCGACGTAATTGTCAGATATTCGTCTAAAAACAAAAAAATTCATTCCCTCGACATTCAATGCAGCTGTTAAGGGTTCATAGTTTTGAAAAATTTTTCGAAACGCAACCTTTTTAGGCCGAAATTCGATAAAGCATGAGAGTGGGTAGGAACTTGGACTTTTTTTGACAAAAATGTAGGTACACGTTTTTTAATTCGTCGCTTCATACGTCTACGATGCTGCGGCGATAGATGTTTTCGAATCGTCGCGTGATGTCGATTCGAAGAAATTTGTTATTTTAGTTTTTAAAAACCAATGGTAATATCTGTATCACTTCAAGAACAAATATTATTAATTTAACTACATTAACGGTCAATTGTTTTTCCTTTAAAATATTCGACAGCAAAGGATGTTTTGATCAAATAATTTTTATTTTCTTCATGCTAAATATATAATAGAAAAATAGCAGAGAACATAAAAAGTTTAACTCTTAAAAGACTGTGCTAAAAAATACCTTCTGGAACGGTGGTGTAACACAGCGTTACATGATTAAACATCGACATAGTTTTTAATACGTGGTTAAAAAAATATATTTTCGATATAGATAAGACTTTTTAAAGGTTCCTTTATATAATTATGTAAGACAAACATACATAATTGCATTATTTTAGTAATTCATCATAAAATCATGGCATATCGGATTTGCGTGCGCTCACGCCGACGTATCATTAACAACTAAATTCAATGACGCGGCGACTGCAGTCCGTCTTACACGTTTTATGCGATTCTACCGTGCTCTTTCGATATTGTTTTCTCTTTCACCAAAGCAACCGCGTCCCTATCCTACATGAAATGTGTGGTATTGTCGTGCTCTTTATTACTCAATTCAACTGCAGCTTGCAATATTCTGATCTCTTTTACTAACTGGCCGAAAATACGGGAGTAATGAATAAATATTTTTTAATTAAAAAATCCGTATATTCATAACAATTTATTTTAGCAATTTTGGGTAAGAATGCCTATTTGATGATTACAAAAAACCTGACGTCTTAGTTGTGGTAAATAAGGTAGATATGACAAATTTTCTATGACATGTAGACCTACGTTACACCACCGTTACACAGGAGTTAAGACCACCGCCGGCCGTAGAAGTCGCCGATAACAAGCGGGAGACCACGCGATCAGTATGCTCATCGGCTGGAACCGAGTACGACTTATTGATGCCCGCTGTTACCAACATAATCATCTACATTATTGTATTGAAAAAAATGTCATTTGATATGTAAATATATAAGAATTGTATTTGTACCATATATTTGATAAATAAAAAAAATATTCCTACTTTTTTATCATTCAAATAATTCACACAATATTTTGGGTATGTCCAAATCTTTGTATTGTAAAAACTGATATTGTATTTTTAATGTATCGTGTCTGTACGGTTTCCCACCACAATGCAATAAAGTATTGGAATCCGTACTCATAAATCATGTTTTCATATGCGTTTATTGATGTTGTGTCTTTGTCTCCTTACACTGGGTGGGTTCCAATAAAACTAGGTGTGGAGTTACAGCTTTTATTGGGATAACTTTGTACAATAATAAATATATACTATGGAGCGCGGACCGTGTTACGCGGTCGCTCAAATCAGTCTCCTTTCACGCCGACCCAGCCGGCCTTGCGTGCTCTTTCTCGCTCCGTCTCTAGTTCGCTCTCTTTCATCCATTCCACAAACACTACAATTATTAACAGTTGTTTTTTAGAGACGCTAAACGCTACGCTTGGATATATGTTAGTTTTCGTTTTATTTTTATCATTTATCGTATTGGCTAGTATGCTTATAAGCAATAAGTATTATCATCATTCTGTTAGAGTTAAAAAATATATTTGTTGAGTAATCAAGAGGCGGCGTCCAAATCTTGAATCAAACGGGTTGCAACCAATACTGTTTTTCCCTAAATGTTTTTTATTTCATAATAACAGTATAATGTTGCGGCCCGCGTAACTTAGCAAACATATCGTCGCTGTATACATAATTAAGCCTATGTGCCGTTTTAGTACATTCTGAGATAAACGAATGAAACTGTTTTAGAAAATAATTGCATAATAAAAAATATTTTAAATAATTACTAGACAGACTTTCCAGATGAAAGGCAATGTTTTTTTTAGTATATCTCCATTATTTATATGAAAAATTGACAAATTGATTCGTTCATCTCAGAATGTAATAAACGGCACACAGGCTTTATTATATATACAGGGACGATATGTTCATATGTGGCCCGAAGAAAAAAAAAGGTTGACTTGCTACTCTCAGACCATCATCAGGGTCAATAATGATCGATTGATGATTTTTTCAAAAAAAGAACAACATCTTAACTCACTTAGCTGGAATTCATAAAATTAAATTACCCTTGGTATTTACAATTCATTTAAATCTACCGTTTACAAATTACTACAGAGTACCTACAAGCCAAAGTGCAAATTTTATTAACCTCAAAACGTCACTTTTAAAATATACAAAACTAGGTGCCCGTTGCACGACTACGCGTGCAATTCAGCCTGGCGGCAGACTCACTGATGATTAACTGCAGTATTTTATTTTATTTCATTTTACAAAAAGCTCTCGTATGAGACTTTTTAAATTTACAAAATCGGGCACCGTTTCGCGGAGATATCCGTGAAAAACGAAAAAACTACAACCTTACCTAACCTAAACCAGGTTGGGTTGGATAAAATAAGGTTAAGTAAGGTTAGGTTAAATTAGGATAGGATTGGTTAGGTTTTTTTTTTAGTTTCTAGAAAAAAAATTGGTTAGGTTAGGTGAGTTAGGTTATGTGAAGCTAGGTTAGGTTAAGTTTTGTAGAGTTGGGTTTGGTTTTATAAGGTAAGGTTAAGGTTGGTTAGGTTAGGTTGGGTTTTTAAATTTTTAAACTATTAAAACTGGAAAAATATATTAAATTTATCGATTGGAAATTCTATTTTTGCTTATAACTTGTATTGTAGAAAAAATTGTAAATATTAATGAGAAAGAAGTTCGGTTAATAATTTATGGATTACTTTCTTAAAAATGTATGTTTATTAAATATTAATTATTTATAAATAGACGATATATTATTGTTTCAAGTTTAAATGTCATCTTCCGTCTATTCGAATAAACAGCACCAGTAGAAAGTAAACCATTCATATTAAAATCGTTTGCCAGAATTTTTGAAAACAGAAAAATCCTTATGAGAAAAGTATAAAATAATAAATAATGAAAAATATGAAAAAGACAAACCAAAATGTTTTGCGGGATCAATGAAATTTATAGAAACTTATTATCAAAAAGAGAAAATTATAAAAGTGAAAACGTTGTAAGAAGAAATAGAATAAGTGAAGAATAATATAAATAAGTAGAAGATTCTGTAACTTATACAATGTAATTGTTAAAAATTGTATGCATGTACTATATTGCATCATTAATTAATTAAATAATAAATAAACAAAAAAAATAAAAACATAGTTAAAAAATAAATAAATGTTGCGATGAATTATCCCGAATGAACGTTCAAAGCATCAACATTGCGCGGCGTTTTATCCTTAATAATGAATGCAAAAGACGAAGAAATAGAAAGATGATGATCAAAATTATTTGTACGGATATATATAAGAAGTATTTTCGAATAAAACGTTAAGTGCATATATTCTATCTGCGATTAATGTAGATGGCCGATATCATAGCTTTTGAGAATTGGAAAATTTAGCAAAAATTGAAAATGTACTGAAAAATATTATTTAATCAAGAGATATATTAAAAAACATTAGTCAATTTTAAAACCTTAAAAAATATTATTCGTGAAGAATAACGGAAAATGTACGTACAATCGTTTTTTGAAAAAAATCATTCCAAATCTGACGACTTTTTGAAAAATATTAATTCGATTTACGTAAAAATATAAAATCTTATAATAAACGGCGAGCGCGTGCGATCTCTACGGCAGTTACCTCCACACTGAAGGGAATGAAATTCAACATACATTACAGCGTGGAAATTCTGGAAACGGTAAAACAGTTGAATATCTACTCAAAAAATATTTTTTATTTATTTGTTGCGCTTATAACTTTTCTAAAAATAAATATAAAAAAAATCTAAAAATAGGGTCATCTGTGAAAAGCTGGGTCCTACAAAATGTATTTTTTAGATTTGAAATTGGTCTTATTGCTGCGAAGCTACCGCTGAAATGGTAAAATCAGGATGTAAGCTTCCGTCACGCTAAAAGTTTTTATTTTGAAACAATATTTTTTGCTACACTCGTTAGCTGCGCTCTTTTTCTATCGATTGAGATATCGCCGGTGAATGCAGGCCTCCCCGTCGCTGAACAGGATCCAAAATTATTAGAAACGCCGAAAAAACGAACTAAAAAGATTGCCGCTGCTTGGACACGCGTCTGGAAGTAATTATTTTCAATAGAAAAAATGCGCATCATCGATCACCATGCGGTGATGCTACTTGCGTGTCTGTGCGATTTTTTTTGACCAAGTTATGAAAGAAACAAAAATTACAACTTTGGTTGCGTACCGAAAAAAGTGGAGGGGGTGAAAAAATTTAAAAATATTCGTAAAAGATGTCGCCTCTAACTGTTGTTTGAACTTGGTACTCGATTTTTTAATTTCGTTAAAACTACGCTTACAGTCGCAGAAACGGTGCCCTCGCGAAAACGGACTGAAAACGGGGGTTTATTTTTGTATTGCGGCGAGAAAGAAAGCTACGCAAAATTGATGTACGTAAAAAAAAAGATGGCCGGATTCGGCACAAAATGTCATACTTTTTTTTGATCCGATCGCGAAACACCGAGATGTGCAGTAAAAATAAAATTTCACGCCATCGAGCATAGAAACTAAAAAAGAAGAAAAAGAAAATATTTTTTAGAAAACAACACGCAGTAAAGAGTTGTCCTTTGTATTATTTTTAAAAATTGTAATTATCGTGTATATTCGCGGAGAAAACGGTAAAAACGTGCGGAAAAAAGCCGAAAAAACCCAGAAAAACGGCTATGTCCAAAAAAGGCCGAAAACGTGTAAAAGATGATTAAAAAGTGTTTAAGGATAAGAAGAAAAAAATGATGAATCAGAAATCATGCGTTATAGGCGTTTCCATCATAATCAAGTTTTAAATTCCAAAATTTCGAAAAACTCGCAAAGATATGAAGTAAAAACGACATTTCACTCTAATGGGCATAGAAATGACATTAGAAGAAGAAGAATATAATTTTTTATAAAACGTCACGTGGCAAAGAGTTATCCTTTGTTTTTTAAAAAAAATGTGATTATCGTGTAAACTCGCAGAGAAAGCGGTAAAAATGTGCGAAAAAAAAGTCAAAAAACACGAAAAAACGGCAAATGTTTAAAATGTGAGGATATATCGCAGAAAGTACCTTACAACTTTAATATATATGTGAATGACGAACGTCAGCGATATGAACAATGTCCGATAAAATATCGCACTTTAGTCATTGACGTATTATAATATAGACACGTTACTCCCATACTAGCCGGCTTTCGTATGTAGCAAATATTGCATTGAAAGATACAACAAATCACATAATCAAGTAATCACGTAAAAATCAGGTAATTTGAAGTCACGGTGACTAAATTAACATACTCATTCTAACTATTGTTATAATCAGTATGTTATTCACTATTGTGTACGATACTTTGTTCCATTTTCCGATCACAAGGAAGGTCCGTTGGATAACGAATGCAAGTAAGGCAATTACCTTACTTTTGACTTGCCAAAATTTCACGCTTGTTTTATTTTTTTATTTTATTTTATTTAATTTGGTCATCCAACAGGGAGACAATTGATTGATAAAATGAAATACAAAAAAGTAACCCATAAAAACCAAGTTTTTACTATACTCCCTTTCTTTGTAAAATATAACAATAATTAAAGACGAATTAAAACATATAACATAACACTAAACTTACAGAAATATAATATATTTCTAAAATGTCAGATGTTTTGAGATGTCAAGTTTTTGATAGATTCAATTATCATCAATATCGTACCTTATGAATTTCCAGCGTCAAATGATTTAGTCAGAGTCAGATTTGAGTAATGTAGAATTCTTCAAAACTAAGCAGAAATCTAAAAGAAATAAATTATTATTTGATTTTTTCCCAAAAAACCCAATTTTGCTGTCATCTGTGAACCAATTGTTTTGTAAATTTTAGAAATTCGTAGTGGTTTACCTATTATACCGACGGAGTAATTCAAATTTAGAAAATATTCCGCGACTTTATCGGGCTGCCGCCCGATTTTTAAAAATTTCTAAAAATCCGAAATTATACTATTTTTTTAACGAAAATTTGATAGATCTTCTTGATCGTCGCCACAAGTCTGCTTGCCAAATTTCAGCTCGATTGGATCACGGGAAAAGGGACAAAAATCGATCCAAAGATTTTGTTGACGGCAAGCAAGCAGACGCCACGAGTTAATATAAAGGGAGTAAAAAAATAGTTAAATGTCTCCCTCAATTAAAGGATAGCACAAATAGGACATAGGTAATCATAGATAAGTCAATTTGACAATGACACATAAAACATAATTTAAACAATTATTCCAAATTTAACTTTAACATAGACATAAAGCGGCTCGTGGTGTATATAATATATATGATCAGGGAGGGGGACGAGTTTCTAGTATCTGCTTCACCATATAAAGTATGTGCTTGTAACGTATCTACAGTTTATTATATCATTGACTTTCGTCACGTTTTTAAACAATGAAACTGATTTAGCAAAAACGCGGCGCTTAGCTGTTACCACACACGCTATTTTGACTTGAGACATTGGTCGTGAGGACGCGACCATTCTTTGGACGCACCGTCTACCAGAGTTTATTTTTCAACTTTCTGTGCATTTGTTGAGCAAATGACTCTTTCGACAGCGATCGTCCTCATCGCGGGAATCGATGTGTTCTGGTACTCACAGCACCCCACAAGTCTTTGTGACTTGTTGACAATATTCTAAGTACGTTACAAAATAACGAATGCGAATCTGAGCCACGCTTTGGTCTGTGCTCTCTATTCAATTTTTTTTATTTGTTTAATTTAGGGTACAAATATAGTTCTTATATATAACATATCAGATTAAACATTTTTTTAAATACTTGGTAGTCATGTAGACCTCATCAGTGAAGAGAAGCTCTTGAGTTTGATGAGGGAGCCACAGTTCTTATTCCTTGTTATAATATATAGGTACATAGTGTATACAAGTTATTTATTAATACAGTAAAAAGGTAAATTGATAATGAAAGTATAGAAATTATTTTGAAAATAGCTATAGGTTTAAATGATTTATGAATTTAAGTCTGATTTTAGGAAAATTTTAATTCCTTGTAATATAATATATAGGTACACAGTGTATACATATAAATATATATATTGTATACTTGGTAATAAGCTTCCGATACGAACGGACGTGTTCGCATTGCCCCTCGTGACGGAAATTTATTAACAAGCAACCTGAAGATGCCTGTTGTGATTCAGGCGAAACGTCGGTTGACGAATGGTCCTTCTGAGGACCAGATTACCCCCAAAGAAATCAATACTAACATATCTATATATAATATTATATATATATATATATATATATAAACATCGAAGAGAATATTCCGACATCTTATTTAACGGTTAATTTTCAACATGTAGGAAAATGTCATGATTCTTGTTATCACTGCACGCTCCAGATCGAAAGATACCTGAGAGTCCTCTTAAAGTTCTCGAGTAGAAGACAATTGAATCATCCAATACCTGTCCTACATCCATTGAAACTTAGAAGAGAATATTGCGACATAATTATATACATCATATAAATCATACTATGCCTGTCTCACTAGAGAGCTCTGTATTGGACAGGCATGGTATAAATTAACCTTAAGCAATGAAATAAATGAATAAATAAATGTTTTGATAAAATTAATCTCTGGCAAATCTAAGTGTCCATATCTACTGGGAAAAATGAGCATCAGAATCCCTAACTATTCAACACGACATTCGCATCCTTTCCCAATTCCGAAATATCATACGAGGGAGCAGAGGCACCTTAATTTTTATTTTGTTGCTTTAAAAGTTATTTTGCACATTTTGTTTCTTACTTATTTGTTAATTGTTTATTTTCCTGTCTCACTGTTGGTAAGCTTAGCGTTTAAGGATTTGAAATTATATCCTCACAGGAGTCGTTCATAATGAGTTCCACTTAAAATAATTCAAGATTCTGTTGTGTTTTGATCAGGAGGAAGATTTAATTCTATAAGGAATTGAAACGAAGTGGATTGTTTTAATGTATGTGCATCTGATACGGGATTGGAAATAGGGAGAACGTTTTATCACGACAATTATAAAATAACACACAGAAATATTAAATAAAATTGGCACAGGCACTTAAGTCTCTGGCACGGTCACTATACAGCATTATGGTGGGATTCTCAGTGATCATTCGCGGAATTGGTGAAGGCTCGAGTTGGAAAAAGTTCGTCGGCATGCTCGAACGCTATGCAGGGGTTAGCGTTTCGGAGTTTCAGCAAACAGTGTGACTCAGACTTTACAAAAGGTCCGCTTGGTACACAGTCCAGCAGAAGAATACTCGACTACGGCGATAATTGGGTTCTCCGGTTTACCAGGAATATTTCCCGGACACCTCATTGAAGGCGAGGGCTGTTGGAACCTTTCGAAAGGTTGACCTGTCACGGCTTTTATACTCGTTCGGTGGCGGAGAGGACGATCCATTAGGCCGGGCTGTCTAGTGTCCGAATGCGAACCACTGAAAGGGTGCCATTTGGGAAACAAGGCCAATTAGTCGATAGTGAGGAGGGCACTAAGCCTTTCCAGGTAATGAGAACTAGTGGGGGGATTTTCGTTCACACCCATGTGCCCGTATCCGTACGTTTAAGGAGATCATTTCTTTATCTCAGACTTCTGATAACAAGTATAATTACAAAGACAGCTGGAGAGAGCCTACTCTCCAGAATGTCTAAGAAGGTGCTTCTTTAAGTGTGAATGTTGAAAAAAAGAATAACTACATTTAGAACAGGAGAAGGGTTTCTCGCCAGTGTGCTTATACATATGTCTAATCAAACTTGATTTGTGAGAGCAAGAATAATTACACTGAGCGCAAGAAAAACATTTTTCACCGGTGTGTGTTCGCTCGTGGCTTTTCAAGCTAGACATTTGCGAACAAGTGTAATTACATTGAGAACAAGAGAATGGTTTCTCTCCAGTGTGCGTACGAAGGTGTGTCTTTAAGTTCGCTAGCAGACAACAACTGTATTCACATTGGGAGCACGAGAAAGGCTTATCTCCCGAGTGTGTGAGCTCATGTGTTTTTAAACCTGATTTTTGCCTACAAGTATAGGTACATTGAGAGCATGAGAATGGTTTCAGTGCTGTGTGTACAAGCGAATGGTTCTTTAAAATATACTTATTAGAGCAAACAAAATCACATTGAGGACACGAGAAAGGTTTCTCAATCGTGTGCTTATTGAGAAAGTGGCTTTTTAACCCTGATTTTCGAAAACAAGTAAAACTACACACTGAGCAAGAGAAGGATTTCTCCCTAGAATGAGTAAGCAAGTGAACATTTAAATTAGATTTCTGAATACAAGTAAAATTACACTGTGAGCATGAGAATGGCTTCTCTCCAGTGTGCACAAGAATGTGTATCTTTAAAGATGATTTCCGAGTGCAAGAATACTTACACTGAGAACAGTAATAAAATTTCTGTCCAGTGTGTATATGCAAATGTTCCTTAAGCGATGATTTCTGCGAAAAAGTGTTATTACATTGTGTACAAGAGAAAGGTTTCTCTCCACTGTGAACAAGTTCGTGTCTTTTTAAAAGCGATTTTTGCGTAGAAGCATAACTACATTGAGAGCATGCGAAACTGACTCCACTATGTGTAAGAGCGTGCTTCGTTAACTGGGATTTCATTGCGCAAACATAGCTACATTGAGAGCAAGAGTAAGGTGTCTCTCCAGAATGTGCATACTCGTGGCTTTTTAAAGTTGACTTTTTCGAACAAGTATAACTACATTGAGAACACGAAAAAGGTTTGTCTACAGAGTGTTTTCTCTCGTGGGATTTTAAAGCATATTTCTGCGAACAAGTATATTTGCATTGGGAACAAGAGAAAGGTTTTTCTTCACTATGTGTAAGAAGGTGTCTCTTTAAATTTATTTTCTTGGAGCAAGTATAATTACATTGAGAGCACAAAAGTGGTTTCTCTTCAGAGTGTGTAAGCACGTGTCTTTTTAAAAGCAATTTTTGCGGAGAAGCAAAACTACATTGATAGCATGCGAAACTGATGCCACTGTGCATAAGAGCGTGCTTCGTTAAGTATGATTTCTTTGCACAAGCATAATTACACTGAGAGCAAGAGTAAGGTTTTTCACCAGAGTGTGCAAGCTCGTGACTTTTTAAACTTGATTTTCGCAAACAAGTATAACTACATTGAGAACATGAAAAAGGTTTGCCTCCAGTGTGTTTTCTCTCGTGGGATTTCAAAGAAGATTTCTGCGAACAAGTATATTTACATTGAGAACAAGAGAAAGGTTTTTCTCCACTGTGTGTTAAAATGTGTCTCTTTAAGTTTCCTATCTGAGAGCAAGTGAAATTGCACTGAGAACAGGAGAAAGGTTTTTCTCCAGAGTGTGTACGAGAATGAGTCTTTAAGGTTTGTAGTATGGAACAAGTGTAATTACATTGAGAGCAAGAGAAAGCTTTATATCCTGAGTGTCTCAGCTCGTGCTTTTTTAAATCTGATTTAGAAATACAAGTATAACTACATTGAGAGCAAGAAAAAGGTTTCTCCCCAGAATGTACGAGCTCGTGTCTAATTAAGTGTGATTTTTGTGTAGCAGTATAATTACATTGAGAGCAGGAGAAGGGTTTCTCTCCAGTATGTGTAAGATAATGATTCTTTAAGGTTCGTAGCGTAGAACAAGTGAACTTACATTGGGAGCACGAGAAGGGTTTATATCCGGAGTGTTTCAGATCGTGCCTTTTTAAATCTGATTTATACCTACAAGTATAACTACACTGAGAACAAGACAAGGATTTTTGCCCACTGTGTACAAGCAAATGTCCCTTCAAGGATGATTCCTGCGAACAGCTGTAACTACACTGAGAGCAGGAGAAAGGTGTCTCTCCAGATTGCGTAAGCATGTGGGTCTTGATCTTTGATGCCTCAAATATTTCCCCACTGGCAAGCACCTCTGTTTTCATTATGGTTCTCTGGGATTCTTTAGTACTGCAGTCTGGAAGGTTCCTTAGATTTTGAATTTCAACCTGCATAAAGTCACCAGAACGGAGATTACCTAGAAATAATGGTTTATTTCAAATAACTAACAATAAACAGTTTCATCTAAGTAAATTTTATGAATCAATTAGAAAATGATGTACGGTAAAATCAAATCAACAAAATGTATTTAAGTCATCAATGTAGTCATCCCCATTCTATTGTTATCAGATGTCAGGTGTACGCTCTCCGCGGAAGATATGAAATTTATTCGGTAATTGAAACCGTGCAAGACTACAAACTTTTGTAGGGTGCACTGGACACTTTTCGGAAACGGAGTGAAGTCAATAAACTATTTTTAAATATCTACAAATATCAAGTGTTAAGATTTTGCCGCACCTAAATAGTAGTACACTACGATTACAAAATTGAAGAGTTTTGAGGGCGGTTGATAAAATAAGAGATCTAGGTGTAATTGTAGACAAAAAGTATCAATTCCACACTTGATACAGGATTGAGGACTAAAGGTTCGTTACTTAGATTAAGAATTGATTTAAATAAAAATTTAACTCTTATATTATTATTTAATAGCCTAATTAGGCCAATATTGGAAACCGATACAGCTGTTTGAATCCCTAAATATGCAGTTCATATGAGTAATCTAGAGAGGGTCCAAAATAAATTTGTTCTTAGATCTTTTAGCTTTCTTGAAAAATAAGAGGCTAGAAGAATATTGGCGGATGTTGTCTTTTTACATAAAACAATACACGGAACTATCGACTGTCCTCAACTGTTAGAACGTATCTGCTTGCGTGTTCCATCCCGCGAAAGAAGTCTTGCAAGTTGTGTCTTGGAAGCTGCAGCTACCAACTACTCCACTGCAGAGGCTTCCTAGACTAGCAAACAGATGCGAGCAGCTAGACGTTTTTTCCACCAACATAACGAAATTTGACTATATTTTAAAAGGCGTTTTGAAGGAAAATAAGACTTCGGGACTATTAGGACATAAAAAAGTGGAGATTTGATATAAATGAGTCGTTTATGTAAGGCTCTTCCAATAATCTTCCCGGTAGCTGCCAACATCTCGGTTGAATTTGTGCGCTGGCTTTTGTAGCCTCGTTGTCAGTTGTTGACGGGTTTGGGAGATATTTTGTGTAATATCTGGTAGTTGTACCTAACAATGCGTGGTGCCGCTAACCCCTTCTGTGACTTGTGCTATTGTTTAATTTTATATTACCTTACCAGCATTGAAAATAAAAACCCTGAGGGGCGTTGAATAAATAAATAAGTATATAAATTTCATTCTAAATTTATAGTTGAAAGAGTTGGAGCATTTAAAAAGGGTCCGTGAATCAAATGGGTAGGGGCTAGGGTTGCCACCTTTTTTTTTGTGCAAATAAAGTACATTGGTTATTAAAGGTAGAAAAAAAAGTAGGTACATTGTGTCAAAATAAAGGTCGATTTATTTTACTTTATTATTTTGCATAAAAACATATTTTTCATTACTTTTAGCAACTTTAAAAAATTATTATTACCACTAAACAACTGCACAGCATGTTTGCAGTCTATATTATTTATGTTTAAAGTAAATAAGTCGTTCATTTTTATCAGATACAGAGACGCTTTGTTTCTTTCGTCTCGCCATTTGCTATTCATCACAGAAAAAACTATATAAAACCAATTAATCGTATTTTAACTGCACTCAATCCGCCTTACACAAAACAAACAAGAAATTTTTACAATGATATTTACTATGTTGACATTTGAGGTTAGGTTACATTAAAAAACGATCGTTTATGTGGCGACCGCCACAGGGTATACCATCAATTATCGAACCTATTCGGCAACAATCGATAATGTCATCGACCCCGGTAACTCTCTCGTTCCGTTTTACGCAAAAATTTCTACGATAAACTTTTTTTTGTATGTTATAAGTAAAATGAATCCCAGAGAAATCAAATCATGCGAAATAAAGTATTTTCGCGTATTGTATTGTTCTCAGTATTGAGTATAATTACCCGAATTAACGTACAATACTTTATAATAAAGTACGGGTGGCAACCCTAGTAGGGGCCCGCACAACGGCGCACGTGGAATCATTAATGGATTCTTATTCTTTAATATAATCGTTCATTTCAGAGCAGAGTTGGTATAAAATAATTAATAATAGTATTACCGCTCTTTTGTTCGACCCTCCCGGAGTACTCCGCGCCCTCCTGCTTGATGTCAGGACACGATACGTCCCCATCAGTGTAGAGCTCTTCATCGCCGCTCCCGGCTGCAGACCGTGGCTCGGGCTTGACGGCAGCAATATCTGGGGCGGCGCTGTCCATGCCGCTAATATCAGCTGCTGCGTCAGAAGTAAATTTTAAAATACTGAAATCTCTTCACAAAATAATATCTGCAAGTTCTACTAGCCATATCGACAATAATTAAATGCAGATGGTTATTCGTGAGGGGTGATACGATAACTTAATTAATGTATACACGGAATATTAATCAGAGAGTCAATTATTTACCGGCGGGCTCGTTGACCTTCCTGGAGCACTCCTGCTTTATATCAGGGTACGATATGTCGATATCAGTGTAAGGCGCCTCACCGTCTGCTCCTTCATCGCCGCTCTGCACTGGAGACCCTGGCTCGGGCTTGAAGGCAGCAATATCTGGCGGAGCACGGTCCATGCTTCTAGAGCTTGCGGGGAACAAAGGGATGATTCAGCATTAACCTGAAAATGCAGTTGACCATAGAAACCATTTAGATCATAGACAATTTTACTTTTATATGTAGGCTGGTCGTGCAAAGGTTAAGCGGATCTCTTAGGGCCGGTTGTTTCAAGTTGGATTAAAGTAAGCGTTCTTTAAAAGCATAGATTTTTACGTTCTCCACCAATCAGACGATCCGTTTTCGTAAAAATCTATGCTTTGCTCGACCGCTTACTTTAATCGAACTTGAAACAACCGGGCCTTAGGTAATCAAAATTATGCATCGACGTAATGGTGAATTTAATAATTAAATAACTCCTAAGATAACAGTCAAAATTACACAAGGAAAAAGTTCTTTATAAAAATTGTAGAAAGAAAATTTTGACAAACCAAATAGGTAGGTACATGTTATGAATGAGTTTTTTTAATTATGTAAAGAAACGCACTGATTTGAATTTCGGTTAGCAGAAGATAGTAAATAGGAGTCAAATTATTTCGAAATATAATAATGTTTTGAAAAGGTTCTTAAATAATTTTTAACCACATTTCTTATAATATGCGAACAAGATTCTACTAAATTTGTCGTCATTTTATAAGAAACCGTATGATACCACTCTTTGATATCATTTATGGCACGTCAACGTGTGGCTCGTGCGTTCTGCATGCGGGTATCATGTGTCTAACGCGCGTTGGAAAAGTGATTTCCAACGAACCCATACCCTGAGAGAATTAATTGAAACAAAAAAAAAAATAGTCACGAGGAAGAACGGCAGGGAAAATCAAAAAATAAAATTGCGTATTGTAATTAATTCGAAAATTAATTAACGCAAAAAAGAAAAAATTAGGTCGTATAATAAGGTTTCTTTTTTTGATTAATCAAATAATAGTTGTTGTCGATATAACCGGTAATTTTGTCGATAGTACTGGTCGTTGTGAAAGTAGATTTTGTTTTTATTATGAATATTACCGGTAAAAGTAAAACCTATAGTTGGTTGATTTTTTGTGGATTTTTAAATAAAAATTAAATTAAAATAAAACTTGGTAGGTAAATACGATAGCCTAGATAAATATACCGGGGGGAAGCGTCGGGGTGAACGATAAGGACGAGTTTTCCTCACTTGCAATATTACTACTATTTTACTGTTATATTATGTGTACGCAAGATTTAGGGGCCTCTAAAATAGCAATATTTTGTAGGCATTAATGGACATTATTGATAGACACGATTTAAATAATTAGGTGAATTCTCCAGTGTTCTGATTTTATTTCGCTTTGATTGGAAATCGGGCTGAATAATTTAATTTTTTTGTATAAGATAAATAAGATTACAACATGAAGCGAAAGGTGGTGACACGTAACGCGATGAATGGGCAAGGTGTAGAAAGCGCAGAAGCGGCGTTGCAGACGGAAGACAGGGCGGACCCTGAAGATATACGGCAGCCCGCGTGCACCCCAAAGGTACTTGAAGACCATTTCAGCGGGTTGGCCGAAGAAGATCCTGAGATTTTTATCTGAGCATGTGAAGCTTTCTTCAGGGCTACAGGATGCGCCGCCATCACACAGGTGGAGAAGGCCGCACAGCGTCTAAAGGGAGAAGCGAGATCCTGGTGGCTGCCGCATTCTGGTGGACGCTGGACATGGGCGGACTTCGGTGCTCAGCTGCGCCAACGCTACGGGATGGAGGCGGCCAGGTCCAGCCTTCTAGTCAGCCTATACGGCGACTACCAGAACGACGGAGAGAGCGGGATTAGCTTCCTGCAGACTACCAGAACGACGGAGAGAGCGGGATTAGCTTCCTGCAGCGGAAGAAAATGGTCCATGAGCGGCTGCACGGAGACAAGTCCCTGGACGGAGCGTGCCCGGAC
>JADDOH010003957.1:0-11119 GCA_016648135.1 Agrypnia vestita | reverse complement strand
TTACTAACATATATCATTAATATTTAAAGTATTACCTTTGCGGTTAGACATTATAACAGGGTTATTTAAATTAGTATAAACCACTACCAGATTTTAGGTCTACCGGTTTCGTGACGTACTCATCTCTTCGTCAGGACCAACACTTTAATGTAATGTTTGTCCTGACGAAGAGTCAGTTAAATTGAATGAATTTATTTAACTTTCATAAAAGATTTGGTAACACCCACGTTAGACCCTCTCACTCCCTCTCCCTCGTAGATTTCTGATCGTTCTGTAGGCAAGTTAGTGCACGCTAGCCCTTGACAAGATTAACACGCATGTGATAAATATTGGTGAACGGTTAACAATACTATGGTTGTGGTGTATAGTGTTGTGAACATAGTAGTGTAGTGTTGGTCCTGACGAAGAGACGGGTACGTCTTGAAATCGGTAGACCTAAAATCTGGTGGTGGTTTATACTAATTTAACTAACGCTCTGTTGAAAACTTAATTTTATTTTTTGTTTTTGTTAATGTCTATACTTCCAATTTTAATTTTAAGTGTACGTTGTATCCTGATCAACGGACCATTGGCCCCAAAACTGATAGAAAATTTTGAATCAAGCCGCGTCATTTGCACATGCGCAGACATCCATCATCATCACTCAGTTAATAATGAATAAGTTTAGAGATGTAGCATGGTAGGCATTTTCTTTCAACATGGATTAGGTTCTATGTGTACATCTGTATCTGAGCTATTCTGCTGTGAGTCCAATATTTCTGCCCATTTTGGATTTCATCACCGGGTTCATCATCAGATAGATGAAACATATACATACCACCCTGTCGTCGATACGGTATAGCCACCAAACATATCTCATCAACTGCATCTTTATTACAGGTCGTTATTGACCCTGATAGATGATTGCACAGTACCCTTTATACGTTGACGAAATTATAAATAATGTTCAGAACAAAATTTAGCAAGTCAACAAATTCAGAAATATGTTGTAGATCGATAAGTTATACCTACCCACAGTTTTGTATTCACGTGTCAAGTGCATGGGTTCCAAGATCAACATCGTGTATATACAAGTTGCGGTTCTCGGCGCAATATAATTTTATCTATGGTGAGGGTGAATTACACGCTAAAGCGATCAACATTTCTCTTTTGAATTGAGTCTGACTTATGAACTATCTTCCTGGTTGTCATTTCTGGATGATATCTCGTTTAATGATTGATCATTCTAGGAGGATAAGAGAAATAGCCTAGACAGCTGTTATAGAACTAACTCGTTGGCACTCCGTCATTTTCAAATTTCAGTCATATTTGTATGTTATGTTACAATTTTTTCACAGGACTTGTGTTGAGGGGTGTGGGATATAATACAGGGTGCACTTTTTAGTGCTTTATTCCACGGCCATCCACAAGGCCTAACAACAATCTGCTAGTTATCCAATATGAATAAATTAATTTAAATAATAACTTGTGAGAAAAATAAATTAAGACATTATGTATGGGGCAATCCCCACCTACCGAGAAATACAATAATTTATTGAAGAAAATCTTACGCAAAAATACACAATTATTTCAAATCATAAATAAACATATTTATGAACTAGACTATTTCCGACGTAAGTTTGTAGAATTTCATAATAAAAGATGTGGAAACAGAACTGTTTTAAACCAAATGTTTGATTGGTGTGGTGGTCATGGCGCTCGCTTAGTAATTTCGTGGTCGGTGGTTCGAACCCCATTCCAGGACACCAGCAATTTAGTCCAATATTCATAGCACGGGCTTTTAGCTTAATTTAAGAATAGTAAGTATATTAATGCGGCAAGTATTCCATGTTCGCATCTCTATTTAAAAAAAAAGAAAGAAAAAATTACTTGTGCCGCGTTTCGCCTTGTGAGGGTATTAACAATCAATAGAGATTGATAATACCTTCATAATGAGAAACACCTGAAGTAAGTTAACTGATTAGACTCAAAAAATAAGTGTCTTATTTCCATCCATAAAAATAAACCAGGTGATGTGATACAATAATTTTTTTTTTTTTAAATTACCTCTTGCAAAACTGTAATTACAGTTTAAATGCAAGTATTTAATTAATAATATATTATATATATAATATTAAACTAATTTTGCTTTTCCTATCCACTTCACAATTCACTGTAGTATTTCTTTAATGTCTTTTTTATATTTTTTTGTCCCGTAAATTTTTTTTATTTTATGTGGTAGCTTGTTGAATAATTTTGGAATTACGCACTGTTTGGTTCTGTTGGTTTTTTTATTTCTAGTTTTTTATTCGTTATTTGTCTTGTCGTATTAATTGGCATTTAAAAAAATTTTTAACAGTTTACTGAAGACAGTTATTGAATTGTTGAAATTTTAAGGAAATTATTATTATTTTTATTATTATTATTATTGATAATGGGCAGGCAGCTTAAGCTGATAGGCCCATATCACTGTCTCTCATTTGAATATCCAGCCTATTCTTAAATTGGTTGACACTGGCTGCAGACACAACATCCTCGGGCAAACTGTTCCACATATTGACCACTCTATTGCTTAATGCATGCTTTCTTGGGTTACACGAGAACCGCGACTTGTTCAACTTCAGATGATGTCCTCGAAGGCCCACATTAGTGTTAAATGCAAACATATCTGTCATATTAGGAATATTGTAGTAGCCCGATAGAATCTTGAATGTCTCGATGAGGTCACCTCTTGCTCGTCGCTCCTGAAGAGTGGGCAGTTTCAATACTCTCAGCCTTTCCGCATATTCCAGGTTTTTAAGACCCAAGGGCAATTTTGTGGCTCGTCTCTGAACATTTTCCAGTAAAACTATATCTTTAACAAAATATGGATTCCAGATCTGAGAGGCATATTCGAGGAGAGGCCTCACATACGTCTTATAAATAGTTGTGAATAGTGGTACTGTCAGATGTTGGAATGATCTTCTCACTAAATACAAAATAGAGTTAGCCTTCTTAACCACACTCGCTATGTGCTCACACCATTTAAAGTCCTTGGTAATAGTAACACCCAGATCCTTCTGCGAGACCACTGACTTAATCAGGCTTTCGTTTAAGGTATACTCAATATTTGGGTTATTCTTGCCGACATGGAGAACACAACATTTGTCAACATTAAGACATATGAGCCACTGCTTTGTCCACTCCGATAATTGATTTAAGTCTCTCTGTAACACCTCATGGTCAGTAAGGGGGTTACCGAAATATTTTGTGTCATCAGCAAAGAAACTCACAGTGGACTGGACAGCAGCACGAAGATCCAAAATGTATAAAATAAAGAGAATTGGTCCCAGCACACTCCCCTGTGGAACTCCACTTAAAACTACTTGCGGTGCAGATAGAGAGTCACCCACTCGGACAGCAAAGGAGCGCTCAGTCAAAAAGCTCTTAATCCATTGAAGTAGTGAACCACGGATTCCTAGATGTTCTAACTTAGCAATTAATTTATTAAGTGGGACTCTGTCAAAAGCCTTTTCAAAATCAAGATAAAATATATCTATAGGTTCATGGCTATCAAAACTAGTGGACCACCTTTCTAGACATGTGAGAAGATTAGTCACAGTGGAACGTCCAGGCACAAATCCGTGCTGATCCAAATCTACAATGCCGTTGTCTTCCATAAATCTTCGTAAGTCCTCAGCGATAATTCTAACTATATAAGCAGTGAAAGTATCGGGTATAAGCATTAAAATATGAGTATAAAAATTAAAAATATAAAGTACAAAGCAGTAATGTGTGTATAAAAAAATATATTAGGTACACATCATTAAATGTGTACAGGGTTATTTGGAAAACATTAATAACCTCGCAGGACTATATTCCTGCCTTGATTATGAGTCGAAAGCTATCATGACCTAATATCAATAGTTATGGAGATATGCGACATCAAAGTTTGAATTTTTTCAATATGTCTGACTTATTTTTTGTAAAACGTTGGACTATCACTACACTAACTCAAATCGATTACGAAAAATTCATTCGTTTCAATACAAGTTAAATAAAATGATGAAAACCTTTACATTTATTTATTATCTATAAATTTATAAATAAATACATAATTTAAAAATACTTTACATTTGAGATGTTATTTAGAAATTTATTGAAGAATACATCTTTCAAAGTCGGGCTTTCACTTTGTGGTGACATTATTAATAAATAAATATATCTGTATTATTTGTCAACTTTAGTTTAAGGCTCAATCTGAGAAAAGGAACATTGTTCCTGAAACATGTAAAAAACCAATAAAAAGTGATGTAAACAAAATTATAATAGATTTATTTTTTATCTACAAAATTGAAAATAGGGAATTTTTAATAAAAATTAATTAAACCTAAATTCAAGATTATATTACATATATAATAATTAATGTTGGACTGCTGAATAAGGACCATATAGTTAGGTATAGAATATTTTATTCCCTACAAGTTTGTTTATCATTTATATGCTAAAGTTGAAAAGTAACGAAATAACACAATAATTAAATTTTACCATCCCTTTTCAGGTAGATTTAAGATGTTGAGATCGATCGAATAAAATATTGATTTTAGAAAAATATCTAGCCGGCCTGTTAATTAATAATAGTTAAATAAAAAATAAAATAATTAAACAGAATTGTTTTATTTTATACAGCGTAAAATTGGGAATTCACCGAAATGTCGCACGTGCACATCGCAAAAAATCAAGTAAAAAATAATAGATAATAGCTTATTAAGCCTATGCATGCATTCAAATTTCAAATCTTTGTCATAGTTCGTGTACACAGATCTGCACTCTATGATCGTGTATTTTAGAGTTGAAATGAAATTACCCGTCGTACCGTCTATGGCGTCTACAAGTCGACAGCGAGAGATGAGAGAGAAATAAACGGAGACGTTTTGTCTTGCTCTCGCTCGTTGCTTTGCATTACGTTGAATCTCGAATCGTCCACCGTCCACGGTGTCCGCCGTCCATCGTCTACGAATTCAACTAGTCCATGTGATAAACGTAAACCGTCGATGCGTCGATGCAACGTCAACGGTTGATTTCAACTAGTCCGTCCATTCAATGCCCATCCCTACTGTCAAGATGACAATGTGGGGAAACGAAATTGTTCTTGAACTCATCGAGCTGCATCGATCGAAGATCGCATAGATTATCCGTCCTTCTTTCTCTTTGCAGTAAATAATTTCGCATCCACCACCTTTTTCTCCTTTTACGTTTCGATAAACTCGTTAACATAAATGGATACGCAGCTATCATAACCTCATAAGGCGACATTTCCGCGACGTGTGGAAAACAATAATTATTTGCAAAAAGGACCTTGTTTTTAATAATATTCAATTTACTATGGTAAAACATCGTTAATTTGAAATTGCGACCCAAAAAAACATTTCGAATTGCGCGGAACCCCGTTTTCGCTAAATGACGAAGTGTACCGCAGCTGTCATCATAAGCTCATCGGGTGACATTTCCGCGACAAGATATGTGAGTCCCAGTGTGTACACGTCAAATGACCGCGTCATTGTCCCCAAAACATGAGCATAGATATTCATGCGACATGCCGCGCGGAATGCTGCTCTATTTGTCCCCTAGTGAATACATGGCTTTAGTATATAATTCAGATTTTTTTGTATTAGGTTTGAATGCATTGATTTTTATACACTGGTGTTCTAGGAGAGTGCGACGCACATTAAAATAATGCAAATCCATTTATATTTTCCTGTAAGATAAAGTAATATGTATCCATAATCATTGTGAAAATCAATCATATCAAATACTAATAAATTCTCATATTATGTCGAAATAATTCCTAACTAGGGATTATAATCCGGGGACGTTTTCCAATTAAGGAAGGCCAATCCCGGGATCCTGGGGTCTACCCGGGATTGGTCAAGTTAGGTATAGGTGATTATGAAAGAGGAATATACATAATTGATAATATGCAGTTTAAAGTACAATGCAAGTTATTTATTAAAATTTTGGCACACTAAATTTGATAAGAGTATTATTATTAGCTCAGTACTTTTCTATCAGTCTATGTATGTTTTATGTTATATTAGGTCCTTACATATGAAATTGGCGTTTTGCCGAGCTGGCAAATTTGATCTCAAATATCTTTTCTTTGGTTAAGAATTCCAAATCCAAATTTATACAGCTATTTACTCATGTATTTGTGTTTTGAAAATTATAATTCATTTGTTTTTTCCTCAATTGTTTTTTTCTTTGCGTCACTCAGTTTACAAAATGAAAAACTTGAAATATCGCGTTATTTACGAGTACGAGTTCCACCGTGGCACCAGTGCTGCAGAAACGGCTCGAAAGATTGATGATGTGTGTGGCGACGGTGCCACAAAAGAAAACACAGTGCGTTTTTGGTTCCAACGTTTTCGTTCTGGAAATTTCGACCTGCAGAACAAGCCCCGTGGACGGCCGGAGACCAAAGTTGATAATGAAGAATTGAAGGCTATTGTGGAAGCGGATCCATCGCAAACCACATCCGAGTTAGCTACAGGCTGCGGTGTTAGTGATAAAACTGTTTTAATCCACTTGAAGCAAATTGGTAAGGTGAAAAAGCTTGAAAGGTGGGTACCTCACGAATTGAGTGAAGCAAATCAACAAACGCGCGTTGACTGCTGCGTTGCATTACTCAACCGGCACAATAATGAAGGGATTTTAAATCGAATCATTACCTGTGATGAAAAGTGGATCCTGTACGATAATTGGAAGCGCTCATCGCAATGGCTGAACCCTGCCGAACCAGCCAAACCATGCCCCAAGCGAAAATTGACTCCAAAAAAGTTACTTGTGAGCGTTTGGTGGACTAGTGCTGGTGTCGTTCACTACAGCTTTCTTAAATCTGGCCAGACGATTACGGCAGATGTCTATTGTCAGCAACTGCAAACCATGATGGAAAAGCTAGCTGCTAAACAACCGAGGCTGGTTAATCGCTCTAGGCCACTGCTGCTTCATGATAACGCTAGACCACACACTGCACAACAGACGGCTACCAAATTAGAGGAGCTTCAATTGGAATGTCTAAGACATCCACCGTACTCTCCGGACCTTGCCCCAACAGATTACCATTTTTTTCGAAATTTGGATAACTTCTTGCAAAGGAAAAAATTCAACTCCGATGGGGCAGTCCAAACCGCCTTCAAAGATTTTATTGATTCCCGTCCGAATGGTTTTTTTAGTAAAGGGATCAATGAACTACCTATGAGATGGCAAAAGTGCATAGATAGCAATGGTACATACTTTGATTAAATAAATATATTATAATAAAAAAAAATCGGCTTTATGTTCCTCCCATACTAAACGCTAATTTCATATGTAAGGACCTAATATTATAATAATGCTATATTATAATAATTCTATCAGTCTATGTACGTTTTATGTTATATTATAATAATGCGTCTTGTGACGCAAATATTTTTAATTTTAATCATACAAAAATAAATCTCTACCTATATTATAATTATAATTCTATAAAGTAGGTAATTTATATAATCTTCATTACCTGCACAATATTATACAACAAAATTATGCTTTTGTAGGTATATAATTATTTAAACTTCAGTAAACTTTTTATTAAAGAGCTTTTTAATAAATAATAAGATATCTTGCTATTTGATATTGAGCTATATTTTTAAATCTCTATTTTCATGTATCATTTGCATCGGCAGTCACTAGCATACCTGTACAGTCATCGGTATGTTTAAGTTAGTAGACTGAGTATCAGTTCTCCACTGCTCTTGATGAATTTTTTAAAAATCGAAATAACACTATTCTATGCAGGGATTGTACAACACTTGAACCTAAGCTATGTAATGCACTTTTTTCTACATTACATTTTTTTCTCATAGTGTGTCTCATGCCATTTCGTACATTTTTCATTATTGTCATTTTTACTTGCTCCAATCAGTACTAACTTTTGTTAGAATAGGTTTTTTGTTTCTTGACATATATTTGCATTATTCTGTAAATTTCTGCTCTTTTTTTTGCGTAGTCTATATCTGTGTCCTAATTTCTGGATAGTCTGCACATTTGTATGTAGCATTCAGGCTTAATGAATAACTTGAAATAAGTTCTCCACCACTTTCCTTAAGTCTCATTACGCTTGGAATAAGTTATTTTAGGCTCCTTTGAAAATCCTTGTGTCGGACAGGTAGATTATGATGGCAACATCATAAGACAACATGATGATGATGATGATGATGACCCATCTGAAGTCGTCCGAGGTGGCCATATTTTGGGTCACCGTCCTTTGTATGGACAGACACTGTGGGTATGGGAACATGCAGGGACATACAACAGTAGGGAAGCATCCGCATCCCACCACGCCTCCGTGCGGATAGTCGGTGCGGGCGTCGAGTCCCGGCGCTACGGTCCTAGAGAGGATAGAATGCCGCACCGGCGCGATACGTGGTATCTCCGACGGAGCGCGTGGACGACCGATCGAGTGACGGATACCCGGAGGCTGCGACTGGATCTTGAAGAATTCCCTGAAGAAATTACATTTGTGTCTTATAAAATGAAATGTTGTGAAGTTTGAAATATTAATGAAGTACTTAATGAAATATTTAAGAATTAGTTAAGACACTTGTAAATGTAATTTTGAATAAAATCCATATGTCGTGGTTTGAATATACAGGGAAAGCTCGCGCGATGGGGTAAAATCAGTATAAACCGCGCGAAGCGCCGCGGACCATTATGAGAATGGCCGCTATGTTGATAAAATTAATATAAAAAAATCCTTCCTCAGAGAGGCAAGGAAGTAAAATACCTAAGTATTTAAATGCGCCAGACGCGCCCTTCGTGTGATATTTTAATTTAAAAATTATAATGTTTTATTTTTTTTGATCGACTCCGTCACCGCCCGATACGGCGACGGCGGGCACCTGGCGAGTGGAAAAAACCCGCTGGTCGAGCGGCCAATGGAAAATTCCCGGCCTTTGCCGCGGCGAGCCCGTAGGGGCCAACGCGCGGCAGCAGATATTTTTGAACTCAGATTACGGACGTTACAGACGTCGTATCGAGCTGAAACCTTTTTTATCGTGTTCCTTGTGTGAACATCTATTACAGTGATATGTTTTTACATATGTAAGATTGCTCGGGCGCACTTAGTTTGTCGCGGCCCACTTTGAATGCTTATTACGTAATTAATATTAATCTGACATACTTGAAAAATATCACCTAAGGATGCGCATGGTTGAGATCTGTCTAATGCTAGTAATTAAAATCCGGTAAACACTTGTTTACTATTTTTAAATGAATTAAATATTGAATGAATTCTCGAAAATACCACGGTAAACGGCATATATTTCTAAATAACTCAGTAAATTCTGTCTTGCGGTTCCAGTAAAATATGTCATTCTATTGGCAAGACATAGATTTGTATAAATGACATATTTAAGTCCCCAGGGGGGTAGCGTTAGATTTGTAATCGATTAAAATAATAAAATTTAGTGTAAACTCAGCTCGTTTTTGATATACTCGCGGAGCGAGTCGATGCACAGACAGGGGGCTAGCTTTCCGAACTGTATAAATAGCACGCCGGGCGGGCGAGCGTTACCATTCCGCTTGGAGCCTCTGCCGAGTACGCCTACGGAACATTTACTGTGTGCTTTTTCTTCTCTCTTGCTTCGACCCCTGCTTTTCTTTGGACTTGTATTCTGGATTTTGCTGACTTTTGCTTTTCTTTGGACACGATTTTGGATTTACTGGCTCTGTTTACCACCTGAGGCGACGACTTGGCACGACTTTGGACTTCCTACGAATTTCGGTATCACAGCGGAATTTCTCCTGCTTTCCGCGCAGTGCAACCGCACTGCATTCCCCGGCCGGCCATTACATTTTCGGCTTCGGGAGCGAGCTCAGCGGACCGCACCTGTTTATATTGTTTCCGTGCGGAACAATCTTATACATACATATTTTAGAATGTTTTGTATCTGTCAATACCGAGTGCTAGGAGCTAAGATTGGTAGGTTTATTGACTAGTAATTATACAGGGTTATTTGGAAAACATTAATAACCTCGCAGGACTATGTTCCTGTCTTTATTATGAGTCAAAAATGTTCAAGCAATCGTGACCTAATATCAATAGTTATGGAGATATGCGGCATTAAAGTTTGCATATTTTTTCAATATTTCTGACTTATTTTTTTTTGTAAAACGTTGGACTATCATTACAGTAACTCATATCGATTACGAAAAATTCATTATTTTCAATACAAGTTATATAAAATGATAAATACCCTGAAAAAAATTCCAATTGGAATTTGAAGGTTTTTATTTTTTTATTTGACTTGTATTAAAGGGAATGAATTTTTCATAATTGATATAAGTAACTTTACAGTTTTACTGATAGTCCAACATTTCACAAAAAATATGTTAGAAATATTGAAAAAATGCAATTTTCGATGTCGCATATCTCCTTAACACGTTGAGTGCTGCACCCGCGCCTGGCGCGGTCATACAGATTCTCGCTACCTGCGTTCGTTTTTACAATTTTTTTGAATTTAATTCTCAAAGCATGAAGTGTCTTATCAAAGCTTAAAACATCTGACATTTTAGAAATATATTAAATGACTAAGTTTAGTGTTATGTTATATGTTTTAATTCGTCTTTAATTGTTGTTATATTTTACAAAGAAAGGGAGCATGATAAAAACTTAGTTTTTATGGGTTACTTTTTTAATTATCACTGTTTGCAATTAGTAAATCCAGAAAATATAATAATCCCATGTTTATGTATTTTTAAAAAGTAATTATAAAATGTTCACTGATTATGGGTAATTCTTTTCAAGCAAATTCATACACAAAACCAGGAAAGTTTCGTAATTAGCCTTATTTTATTAATATATTTTTATTCACAATTCTTCACTATTTTTACCATTATGAATTTGTTTATCTTACTTACTTACTTACCATCACGCCGTTTCACCGAGGGGGTAGGCAGAGAGGATAGAGCACCATACTCTTCTGTCCTGACATACAACTTTCGCTTTGTCTGCATTCATACATCTTCGCATGCAAGCTCGACGATTGTTCAGACTTCTAACAGGACCATCTTCCAGTATCTGGTTAATCTGGTCATGCCACGTCTTCCGTGGTCGCCCTCTTTT
>JADDOH010003956.1:0-14202 GCA_016648135.1 Agrypnia vestita | reverse complement strand
ATGCCAATATATTAACTGCGCTGTCGATTCTTGTACAAAGCAACCAAAGGGACTGGTGCGCTAAGCTACCAGAGATCTGTTCGAGCTTAAACAACTGCATGAGTATTGCTACCGGACCTTCCCCATTTTCTCTCATGCACGGGTTCGAATCTATTCCCCACGGGAGTTTCCACCTGCCGATGTCCAACAGAGGAGTAGAATCCGACGAGGAAGCCCTAAGGCAACGGCTAGAACATCTAAGCGGTATGGAAAAAATATATGACCAGGTCTCCTTGGCTCTACTGAAAGCTTTTCAACGGAATGCTGCGCGATATAATCTGCGAAGGAAACACCAAACCTTTGTGGTGGGACAGACGGTGTGGAGAAGATCTTTCATGCAATCCAATGCTGGGAAATATTTCACGACCAAGCTAGCCCCGAAATTTATTAAGTGTGAAGTGACAAAAAACTGTCTCCATGCATATATGAGCTGACGGATTGTAATGGTAAATTTTCCGGCAAATTTCACTCGCGAGATTTAGTCAAATTCTAGATAATAGCCTCGTCTTTTCCTTTACGTTGATTCCGTCCGGCAGACATAAAAGAACCGGAAAACGGAACTTGATCGCGTTTCCTTTTGGCGCATCTCCAAAGAGCGATCATTGAACATCATGTAACCTCGTCTTTTCTTTTACTCCAGACCTGTTCGGCAGACGTTAAAGAACCGAAAGCAGGATTTGGTCAATAAGGGCCCTTTGTGCTCCAGTTCACCCTTATTGATCAGATGATGGTGCGCGGTTTGCCAGGACCTATGTTAATTGTCATGACACTCCAGTCTTGTCCAGTTTAAGTCTGCTTATATATCAAATCATAATGATCCAGGAACAGGCACCATTGCCGGGAGGTGCCTTCCTTTTAGAAAATTTTTTTTTCTTCTTTCCCTTGGTTAACCCACGTTTGACACCAATACTTGCCCTGGCAGGAAGTATGAATATTAAGTATGCGTTCCATATCCATATGGCCGCCGGCTATGTCTCTCATTATCTAATTTTCCTTTACGGCAGACCGCTACCATGCAATAAACAACGTACCACCTCGCTCGCCCTTCCTCACGGAACGATATTTCGAAATTTCATAGAAACGACCACAACCTTTTATGCCACTCAGGTGTGTGCCTCCGCGATCATTTCTTTCGGAAATACTTTTCTTGTCTTTTCTTCCAAGGACATAAAGGCTCACAGGCTTGCTGAGCCAAGATCGGTTTACCGAACCCCATATATAACCAAAAATTTTTTATTAGCAACAGAGCATCGGTCGTTACCAAGAGTGTTCGCTTGTCTCTAGTCGTTTTCAACTTAACATAGCTATCTACCCAAAGGTATGTTCATCAAAAAAAAATAATAAAGAAAATAAACGCCACACTTAGCCCCCCCCCTGCATGATTACGGCGAATGCGACGAATTAGGATAGTATATCTGAGTTTGTTTGAAAGACACGGCCGTGCAAGTAGAATGAATAAATGCGAGAGTATGAGTCAAAACCCCCCCCCGCGACTTGAAGGCGACTGACCAAGCGATATTCTTGAACGCTACCACTCACTACCTTTTAAAAGGGGATCACCCTATTTGTGGTAGCCCTGATCCACCATGTGGTCGAGCAGAGACCGCACGAAGTGAACAACGAGTTCAATACGAATTGACGCCCTACTATTAACGGCGCCCTGGGAACTACAGGACGTGACAAATGCAGGACGAGGACCCCAGCCTTAAGCAAATCATCCAACTGTCGAAAACAAGGCAGGCTTTACTTACACAGGGTGTACCGCGATCCGAAGTACATACGGTATTGTCTTTTATAGAGTTCATCTCTACTCGGATACCCACTATAGTTGATAAGTTAAATTAAGATTTAGACCTTGCACTAAGCAAAAATCCCAGGGCTGCCACTATGTATATAAATAGACACGTCCTCCCGCTAGGTCACTAGTTTTTATGTATTAAGTTTTTTTTGTATTTCGCTATTTTTTAGGTCACGGTAGTTATCTTCATGAACAAATTGTGTATCGCTTATTCGTTTTGAAAATCCACATGTTACAAAAACTATTTTTTATATGTATAAATTTTTTTTTATCGCTTATTTCGGTACGCCTGTTACCATCACACCATGGTAACGGGGCTGTCCCGTTGTTCATTTCCAAAATTCGTTTTGAAAATTCACATGTTACAAAAACTATTTTTTTATATGTATAAATTTTTTTTATCGCTTATTTCGGTACGCCTGTTACCATCACACCATGGTAACGGGGCTGTCCCGTTGTTCATTTCCAAAATTCGTTTTGAAAATTCACATGTTACAAAAGCTATATTTTTTTATATGTAAAATTTTTTTTATCGCTTATTTCGGTACGCCTGTTACCATCACACCATGGTAACGGGGCTGTCCCGTTGTTCATTTCCAAAATTCGTTTTGAAAATTCACATGTTACAAAAACTATTTTTTATATGTATAAATTTTTTTTATCGCTTATTTCGGTACGCCTGTTACCATCACACCATGGTAACGGGGCTGTCCCGTTGTTCATTTCCAAAATTCGTTTTGAAAATTCACATGTTACAAAAGCTATATTTTTTTATATGTAAATTTTTTTTTATCGCTTATTTCGGTACGCCTGTTACCATCACACCATGGTAACGGGGCTGTCCCGTTGTTCATTTCCAAAATTCATTTTGAAAATTCACATGTTACAAAAACTATTTTTTTTATGTATAAGAGTTTTTTATCGCTTATTTCGGTACGCCTGTTACCATCACACCATGGTAACGGGGCTGTCCCGTTGTTCATTTCCAAAATTCATTTTGAAAATTCACATGTTACAAAAACTATTTTTTTTATGTATAAGAATTTTTTTATCGCTTATTTTGGTATGCCTGTTACCATCACGTAACGGGGCTGTCCCGTTGTTCATTTCCAAAAATTCGTTTTGAAAATTCACATGTTACAAAAAGTATTTTTATATGTATAATTTTTTTTTATCGCTTATTTCGGTACGCCTGTTACCATCACACCATGGTAACGGGGCTGTCCCGTTGTTCATTTCCAAAATTCGTTTTGAAAATTCACCTGTTACAAAAACTATTTTTTTTGGTTTACATGAGATTTTTTTATCACTTATTCCAGTACGCCTGTTACCATTATACCACGGTAATGGGATTGTCACTGTTCACCTGAACCTGTGATGACAAAACTTTTTTGTAAGGATCACGCAGGCTTTGACGCGAAGCGGAGTCGCGTGACACCCCTACAGAATGTTCATCGCAAGCCATGTCTTGTATTGAGCCTTGTATGGACCGGACGAGTCAAAATTAGGTCAGCCAGGGTGACGACCCTGAGGTGCTTCGACCTATCCGGGAGTCGGGCCGGTTTGTACCGGCGCTAATGAAAACGATAGGTGGTCTTCACACCTGATAATTAATTGAAGTTGGTATTACTGGCAAAAAGGCCATTTTTTATAAAAATATTATTTTTAATTTAACCCGGCGAACAATTCCGCCTATTAGAACCTTGTAACGTTGACAAATCTGCCGTATAGAGCCTACCACTCGCATATTACGATAATTTCCATGTTTTTTTTGTAAACACTGACAATCCGTACTCTGTCATGGAGTATCCTCACTCAATGTTGAACTAAGGGTTTACAAACAAGATCCTTGGTGGTACACCGTAAGGCCTGGATTCCCTATATAATTATTAATTTACCAATGAATCCTTTTTTTTGTTTGTTTTTTTTATTATTACCTGATAAGGGAATGTGTAATGCTTCCTTTTAGACAAAAAAGGAAGTATTACTATTCTGTCGTGACAAAATAAATTTAAAATAAGTAAATATTACATATTCCGTCCTAACCAAATAATACGCGAAATCGCACACGTCGAGCAAGGCGGCCGGAGCCAGCGCGCTTAGGTTACACACACAGGCTTACAAGTCACACACACTATGATAGTATCCCTGTGAACCGCCCTCGCGGGGCCTCCGGGCAGGAGACGCAAGGCGTGTCACCGTAGGCCGCGCTGCCATACTCTTGGAGCAACTGTACCGGCGCGCAACCCCCCCCCGCACCCTCTTCCGCTCCGCGCTAATATAGGATAACTCCGCGCCCGGCAAGCCAGTCTCCACCAGTCAGTCTTCGAGTCACCATCCGGGAACCGAGCTCTGCGGTGCGTCAGCTACGCCGCCCGCCCTAAGCAAATTACGGCCGCCATTTGTATAAAAGTTACGGTGCCGGAATTGTTCGTTGTAAATTTTCAAATGTGAGCCAATAACATACCTCTCGCCGTGTTACAAAGCTAAACAGTGTGTTCAAACGATTTAATTATATACTTCCCGCCGGGTTATAAAGTTAAACAGTGTGTTCAACCAGTTTAAACGCATATAGTAACGAGTTCGTCGTGTGAGACAATGTCGGTCTCACAATAAATACATTATAATAATCGTTCTCTACGTTTTTATAAACAACCAGGGTGAAGTAAACCAAAGTAAAAAAAGTTCCTCGCAAGCGCCTTGAGCCCCCTTTGCAAAAAAATATAATACATTACTATTGGCGTCCTGAACATTCCCCGCCAACAAGGGGTATAATAAAACAATCGTTTTCGTGCCCTATTAAACAACGCCTGTTCTTTTAAGTTTTAATAAAAATAATGTGCTCTTGGACTTCATAAGATTCCGCCGTCATTGGCGTCTTTTTGTTTAAATCGCCATAAAGTTCGGCCGCTCCGCTAGGCATTCCGACCGATCAGCTGACGGAAGACAACCGTCCGCCGCCTCCTACAGCTGGTCAGGGCTGGCACCCTTACTAAAGGTGGTCGATCCACTCCATACTCAGAAGAAAAATTACAGGTTTCAAGTGTTTGATTATACCTATACATAATTTACAGGAGCCAATAGGGCTAATCTCCAACATTCGCAAACTATTTACAAGAGTTACCAAAGGGATAACCAAGTGACATTAATCGAACTCAAGTGATGTAACTTTTAAAATAGGAAACATAAAGTCTGTTCCAATCCCTGTTCCTACTTACTCTTATATCCCATGAGCCTCTACTGGGCCGACCTCTGGAAGCTTAACTATATGTAAATTAAAATTCTGTATTGGACCCGACTGTGATTAAATTCCGTTATAAAGGAGTATCCATTTTGACTTTGGTAGCCACCAGGGTCATACTTGATAATTCGGCGCTGTGTTTTTCCTAAACCTTTTACTATTGTATGTCATTGTCCCGTATGAAACCA
Organism: Agrypnia vestita; assembly: GCA_016648135.1. NCBI lineage: Eukaryota > Metazoa > Arthropoda > Insecta > Trichoptera > Phryganeidae > Agrypnia > Agrypnia vestita. The sequence continues at coordinate 8,936 of JADDOH010003956.1, read as the reverse complement.
TGTTTATAAACTGTATAGTATACTGTAAAATTTGTGCCTTTTGAACTATTCTCTGTGTACTGAATTGACTGGATAACATCTTTGTAATTAAACCTCATGTAAAAACCATACAGGCCCTGTTCTTTTTATTTTGCTTTCTCCATACAATTCCCCAACCAATCTGAAAGAAAGTAACGGGAATGGACCACAACCATTGAGGCTTAGAATCCTGGTAAGATAACCCTGAACGTGGTTGGTCAGTTAGATCGTGTAGAAGAAATTCTACATATGAGAGAGCAAGTACGTTCTCGGCAACCGCGTTCAGGGGTTTATTGAAAAAATTGCATATTTCAGTACACCCAAAATGATTTCTATACCTACTTTCCCATAATAAATACAGTTTCGTCTCTGTGAGATATCTATAATATACATTAATTGATTAATAATGTCTCTGTGACATAAATCCAGCACTGTTTTGAAAGATTTGAACAAAACTCAAAATATTCTGAAAATCAGCTTATTCATGTTATACATAAAATGTGAAACTTTTCCTTCTTTTTTAGGAAATAATATTTAAAAAAATACCTTTATAATCCTATATCTCCCCTCTTTTCTATACGTCATTACTTACTTATTTGCATAGACACATATGTGTCACATTACTCAAAGGAAACTTTGTGACCATTAATTTAGAAATAAAAATAATAAATAAGAAACAAAACAAAAAATAGATTTGCAAATAATTTTCAAGTCGTAATGCACGTTATCGGTCGATAAGCCATTTTTTTAATTGATAAAACGATGAATGAGAAACGAAGATTTTAATAAAAAATAAATATTTTGAATTAAATTTAAAAAAAATTATTTATAAAAATTGTTGTCATAAAATTCTTAATGGCTCTTTGAGACCCACTGACACAAAGAATCAAGCAACATTGCTTGCGATCTGAAATGAATTGGATTGTTGCATCAATGATCGTTCGTAAATTTGAAAAAATGAGAAAAATGACATGAAGCATGTTCCGTAATAATGTAATTTATCAGGGATATTAATCATAATGTTCAAGAAAATATCGTATTTGACATGTTCATATCTTGGTGGTTTGATATCTTGTCCCCAGACATTTCGTACTATATCAAAATTAATCTTAAAGCATTGATTCGGCAAAATATATCCCATCTTTTACTATCGTGATTAATTGTTTTAAGGGGTTCAATCCACGTCCAAGGAGACAAATAAGTTAGTATAATTTTAATAGCGCAAGTGCAGAACAAAGTTTGAAAATAATAAGTGTATGCAGTATTATTTTAAATGAGCAAAATTAAAAAAAGAAGTAATATGAATAATTTTATAGTATAGATAATGGGGTATTATGCAGTAATTTTACGACCTTTCAGGCTGCCGTTTTGGATCCCATTGCAGGGTTCAACATCAGGGCTGATGTGTTGTTGTGTGTTGATATTGTGAACAATATAAGTATAAATTATATAAATTTATTTTATTGATTAATATGGCGTTGTGGAGGATCTAGGCCTACCCGGACTCTAGTCCCTCGAGCATGCCAATGGACCAATCACGCTCGAGGCGAGCCACCAATAAAAAGCCCGATGCCACCGGTAAAGTACTAGCCGGCAAAGCGCCGGTTCAACAATAACTCTTTCGCCGACCGCCGGAACCTACGTACTCATTTTATGCCGTCCTTCATTTTTGAACAACTCATTCTTTAATAAATTGACAGTATAAATTGTAAGTACTTCTTTGTCATCCTGTATCTCCTCCTACCTTAGCTTGTCACATACATCTTCACTATATTTGATTCACGTAGTCACATGCATTCAGCGTCCATACATAAACGTGCCAGATCATGTTTCGACATATGGGCATTGATCTTCGCACAAACACGCAACCTTAATTTCATTACGGTTCAAATTCAATCAAAGCATACATTTTGCGACACGCATAACACATCTGCCAAAACTTTACTTTGTGGTACAACATGACTATTTTAATGTGAACTAAATTGAGCTTTGAAGTACACCCATGTTGAGTTATTTTGTCATTACTGTAGTTACAAGAGGAGCAGTCCCTCTCATTATCAGATGTAAGTAATTAATAGCCTAAATACAGAATGTTGTCAACCTATTCGGGTTGGGAATATTGTCCGGAGCGGATGGAACGATCACGATATTTACGCATATACCAGGGGCGTGCAGTGAGAACACTGAAGCATGACTTTAAAAAAATATATATTGGGGAAAAATATCAAAATTGAATATTTATCTGTCAGAATGTTGTGAAATATTAAAATCTGAATGGTGTGGAAATCTTTTTTCGAAAATATCTACTTAGGAAAAAGTCAAGCTTCAACGTTCTCACTGCACGCTCCTAGCATAATTGTGTAGCTCTTAGTACTCTGGCTGTTAAAAAAATGTTCTTCGTTTTTGAAATATATATGTAAGCCTGATTGTATGATTAAAAAATTAAAATGTTTCTGATGTTATACTGTTCCATATTATATATAGGCCGGGCGGAGAGGACGCTTTAGCATAAAATAATGCCAACCAGGCGGCGAATGTGTTGGGCTGATATGGACGCTTCGGCGCATAAAACAGCCCAGGGTATGTGGTGGGTCACCTTCAATGTTCCATATTACGAAAGGAAGAGAGTTCTACGCCACTGGACCTACTATCGTAAATGCCCGTTCGCATAACTTTGTTTTCTGGCAATGGTTGATTAGTTTTACAACAGTATTTGTGTCGGCGTTTTAATTCACACCTAACACAATAAACACATACTTCGTCTTTTGCATTTTGTTTTGAGATGTTCAAATAAGTATCTCAGAATATTAGAATAGAATAAGGTATCTCAGCGGCCTGGCGACAGAGTATGGAACTAAAGGGGGTGACAGACGTGCGAGTAAGTACGCGAACTTACGGCTCGACGACCTTTTCCGTTCGTGTGTCACCCTAAGCTCGCGTACTTTAAAACCGTCGAGTAAGCTCGTTTATTTTGCTCCAACATGTTTGAAATTTTGCTCGTAGCCCGCGCGTCTGTCATCGCCGCGAGCCGCGAGCCGCCATTTTACTTAACTTATTCTCAAGAATTTTTAGAAGAATTTATTGAATGCCTGAGAAATAATCCTTGTCTTTGGAAAATTAGGCGTAATGAGTATAAAAACAAAAATAGCAAGATAAAAGCTTACAATAATCTATTGGCAATCATACGAAAGGTGGAAAAAAATGCTACCCTTGATTCTGTCAAGAAAAAAATCAATTCTTTAGGGGTTGGAATTGTGAAAATCTTCCCTCTCTTCACGTAACTCTCTTACTAAATTTACATGTGATAAACGCTCTCTTTTCATAAGCCAGTACTTCATCTACAATCGCCGATTTCGTCTTCTTTTATTGGTTTTTAAAATGTTATATATTTTTATTTATTTTTATTTTATTTAATTAATAATATATATATATATAATATTTTTTTCTACAATCATACATAAATGTTTACAAATCAATATTTTTTGTGTGTGTATACCTCACCAAAAAGAATTATATTCTTGTGTGTGGTGAGGGATAACCACTTACAATCAAAGGTATAGGTAGTGTAATCTAATTATATAACAATTGGAAGGAAAGAAAAGAAAATCTAATACATCAAATCTTAGTTAACAATACAGTATATAGAATAAGCAGTCAAGTAAACAATAATATAAATAATAAGCAGTCAAGAATTCAATGACAAAGTCAATTCTATAATAATGAGAATCCATTCGGGTTCACTGGTATGATATAATTCCTAAATAATACAAGGCTGCCTATATACGCGACATCGCGATACGCTGTGAGCAAGCTTCACGTCTGTCATCAACGTCGAGCCGAGTAAGTTTGCGAACTTAAAAACCGCGTACTTTAAGTTCGTACGTCTGTCACCCACTTAAGATGTGTCAAGCTCTCGGCGGTAGATTTTTAATCGACACGGCACGGCATACGGTTGACTGTTGAACATCTCGATGTAAAATTAGAGACAAAAATAACGGGTGTACAGTTTAGTGAAATAAATAATATAATCAGAAGAAAGAAGACGGCGAATCGCGATTTCTCCACACGATGACAAGCGGCCTTCCGTCGCAAGGTAAGCCGTTCGAGTTTCTACTGTTTGAACTAAATCTTAAAATACAATAAGTAAAGACCAAACTAGATCGAAGTTTTTAATTGACGGCGTTAACAATTTGTATTTTAAAAAAAATATAATACTTGTTAACAATGTTTCTTAGGTACTGTTACATATTTATTTATTTACTTATTTCAATATACGGCACAGAAGTACTTTTTACATAATAATATATAATTTACAAGAAATCTTAAGAGCAAAACAGTAAAAAATTACAGAATTGACATAGTATAGACAGTTGTTTAAAGTTGTAAAAATGAGGTGTGAAATATATAAGATAAAACATAATTTAGAAAAAGGAGACGTGAAATATATACAAGGTTAAACAAATAGGTATAATAATTTTTTTGTGATTGCATTATGAATTCAGAACGGCAGGTTGTAGAGCTTTTAGTAGCGAATCTTTATATTGTGCTTAGATGAAATTAAAAATATCAGAGATATGCGCATAGGTGTTACCTAGCCTACGCAGTCTGGGTACTAGAGAGTTAAAATGTAAGTTGGTCTCTTAGAGTATAATATACTCTAAGGTTGGTCTAGTGTTTTCATTCGTGTCTATAGTGTAGGTATTTGTGTAACTCTTTCAGGCGCATGAAACATAAACATCAGTGGTGTCAAAATGCGAATTAATAATTTTGTAAAATTAAATCAGATACAACTCTCCTGCTGGATGATGGCAATATTGCAATGGCAATGGTAACAGTAAAAATTTGTAATCTTGTGTAGTTGATATTTTCAATTGGGATGTGAAGATTGTGAAGTCGATAGTTAATGTTACGTAGAAATTTGTGTTGAATGCGTTCAAATGTGTATATATAGGCATTGTAATGAGGACTCCAGACAGGTGAGTTGTATTCAACCTGAATCCTGACAAGGGAACAGTACAATAATTTGATTGTGTAAATATTTGAAAAAGAATTACACGAACGTAAAACAAAACCACGAGTCTTCATAGCCTTATAAGTTATATTGTTGAAATGACTTACAAATGATAGCTTCTCGTCGAATAAAATGCCTTCTTTTTCTTTTCGTGCCCTGTCCGTTTACCGGACATTGGCTATCATGTTGGCTATGCGGACTTTGTTTACTGCGGCCTGGAACAACTCCACAGTAGACTGGCCAAATCACTGTCTCAAGTTTTTCAGCCATGAAGTCCTCCTTCTTCCAGGGCCCCGACTTCCGGCAATCTTTCCCTGCATTATGAGATGCAAGATCTCGATTTCTCTGTATGTCTCATCACATGTCCTAGATATTGAAGTTTTCGGATTTTTATTGTTTTAATAACTTCTTTGTCTTTATTCATCCGAGGCATAACATCTTCATTCGTAACTCTGTCCATCCAGCTTATTTTGAAAATTCTTCTATAGATTCACATCTCGAATACCTCAAGTCGCCTTATCAGTTCTTCGGTAAGCGTCCATGCTTCCATCCCATTCCATCCAAAATGCCAAGATCATTAATTCAGTTACCGATTTCAAGAAAATATCATTAAAATAAAAATATCATAGAGTAGTTAAATATGATGAGTTTTTACTCCCTTTATATTAACTCGTGGCGTCTGCTTGCTTGCTTGCCGGCTTGCCGTTAAAAAAAACTTTGGATCGATTTTTGACCCTTTTCCCGTAATCCAATCGAGTTGAAACTTGGCAAGTAGACTCGTGGCGACGATCAAGAAGATCTATGAAATTTTCGTTAAAAAAATTAATAATTACAGTATAATTTCGGATTTTTAGAAATTTTATTGGTTTTGTCAAATTGAAATCATTAGAAAAGTTTGATTAGCAACGGCGGCCCGATAACGTCGCGGAATATTTTCTAAATTTGAATTACTCCGTCGAAAATCTAAATTGACTGACAAATGTTTTTAGAATTTAATCTTCAAAGCATGAAGTGTCTTGTCAAAGCTCAAAATATCTGAAATTTTAGAAATATATTAAATTACTGTAAGTTTAGTGTTATGTTATATGTTTTAATTCGTCTTTAATTGTTGTTATATTTTACAAATAAGGGGAGTATAATAAAAACTTGGTATTTATGGGTTACTTTTTTATATTTAATATAACGAAGAGTTAAGAGTTCTACGCCTATGAGCCTTCCACAGCAAATTCCCTTTCACTCAAGTTAGTCTTTTGGCAACAGAAGATCAGTTTTGAGACCCCTCCTGCGGCTGATATAAAGGTTCAAGATGTCCGGGATGCAGAGCTCGTGAAGATACAGAGGCTGCGTATCTTGCCTCGCCTTGCCTAATTGTCTCCGTGTCACGACGTGTTCTGGTGGCCGTGGCTGGTTATCGCATCCGTTTCATTGCTCTCCGCTTGTATCTGGTTACGAGGGCGTGGATGAATAATTTTCGCGCGGGGTATTTAAGACGCGATACGGGATTAATGCCGGCGACAGAGGTCCCATAAACCGGGAGATACCAGAGTGACGGATTAATCTCGAGAAGTAGGTCAGGCTGGGCGGAGGGTGCCATTCATCTAAATATCTGATGCTGCTGACGAAGGGTTGTCCCACCCCTTCCCCCACCCTCGGAACAAATGGTCGTGATTTGCTTACGTGGCGTGTTAAAATAATATCGGACCTTTATTTTTCCGTTCCAAAATAAGCGGTCGTTAATTTGAGAATTCATTGATCTCCGGACATGAAAATGGGAGTTATCTGCGCAGCTTTCAGAGATCCGGAAATATAATCTCAATTAGAGATTTTTTAAAATGATGGAAAAGAGAAGCGAGCTTCGAAGCACAGTTTTTCACATAGATGGAGAATATTACTGTTTATTAATATCTTAAATTTATGATATTTCAATATGATAGGAATATGTTTATTTTTATTTTATTATTTTTTGCGCTTTAACAGGCCAAAAGGCCCATTACAGAAGCGAAATATATCACCAAACACCCAGGTTTGAGAAAGTCACATAGATTAATTGTGACTTCACCGGGAATCAAACCCGGAATTATCGATGTGAGAAGAAAGTATCATAACCACTGGACTACGAGGGTCGCCGTTACATTACTAGATACGTATGTTGTATCGCTTTTTTTCCAAATATATGTTTACGTACATCTCATGCCTCAAAGTACTGGTTGCACGCCACTGAATTTAAGAAAGTTATTTATTACTACAAATCATTAAGAAAGGATCGTCTAGGAGGTTTGGTTATACAGAAATAATGAAAGAGAAGAAAATGGTATGAAAAAAATATGTAAAGCGCGAGTGTCAATGGCACCAAAAGTAGAGGACCCTCTTCGAAGACTCGAAATGATCAGATTATATCTGATACTGAAAGATGGTTCTGTTAGTGGCCTCAATAATCAAAGAAGGTTGTATTTTATCGCGGAAAATTATTATTTATTTTATCGCCCTCATAGCCCAGTGGGCATGACACTGGCTTCCAACACCAAAAGATCCGGATTCGATTCCCGGTGAGGTCACAACTAATCTATGTGATATACTAAAGCCTGGGTGTTTTGTGATGTATTTCGCTTCTGTTATTGGGCCTCTTGGCCCTTTGAAGCGTAAAAAAATAATAAAATAAAAAATAATAATAATAAAGTTTGGTGCTCATTTCTATTTGCCTACCCCTGCAAAAACCGGTGTGATGGTAAGTTAATTGGTTAAAAATAAAATTTTAAATTTCTTTTGTTTGCCTGATTTATAATTTTTCGTACAAACATCGACATGTTTATGCATTTATTGATTGTCTTTTGATTTGTTTGGTTATTTATGAAAGTATTTCAAATGGCCGAAAAATTCAATTGCTGGAAAAACACCCAACCGACCATATTTTGTTATTTCTATTAATAATTTGAAAACTCTTTATTTCTGCTAGTATGAAAAATTTCGAACATTTTTGACAGGTGTTAAAATGTACACTTTTTAAATGCAGTGTTTGGCATTTCTGTGAAAATAATATCCAGCTGTGTTTCGTGATAAAGTATTTTTGTCACATATTTAACGCAAAATGAACTGAAGAATTCTCGGAGTCCATTGAAATTTAACAGTTAAAAATAAAAAAAGTTTTGTATCCATAAAGTCATTAGACACGAATTTAACGGGAGCGCTGTTCCGTAATTCACGACAATTTTATAACTTCCACTTGTTTCGGGAAATTCTGATTCACGTCGCTTGTATCGCACTGACCACTATCGAATACTTCTCGGGTAGGTACTCTCATCCATTATTGAATCTTCCGTTGCCGTCTGCTTCGCTCATTTCTATGGTTTATCGCGCCTGTTTAACTCAAAACTGTTGCGCCCTGCGCGTTCTCCACATAATTTAAAACCGCTCGAGTTCTAGACATTTTCGGGGTATTTTATTCGAGTTCTTTCCAGACTATTCCGGAGTATTTTAAAACCTTCGGTTACGGGCCATTCTTTCAACGTTTAAAAAAAAAAGATTAAATGACGGCATGAGGTTTTAAAAAGCAATTGAATGAAATGTACACATCGGAATTTCATTTGTAAGAAGCTTTCTGCTTGATGGATTCCATGACAACTGACTTTTGCCATTCCGGTTTCATACAACGGCAGTTAAAATGGTCATAAGGCTTCCAATTGATGAGCCATCCACTTTTATTATAGGTCTTTTCATATAACTTTGCAGGAGTAGGAGGAAATGCCACCTACTCGTATATTATCGGCCGGGTCCTAAAATTTACTTATTTTTTATTTTTATTTTATTTTTTAATTTAAAGACTATCGACATGTCAGAATGACCCTTATATATAATCATTTAGGACAAGGTGATTAGTATATTTACATTTTACAGTAAAACATTAATACAT
>JADDOH010003955.1:0-31782 GCA_016648135.1 Agrypnia vestita | reverse complement strand
TGCAAGAGGTTGATTTTTCAAAATTTTTATGCATCAAACATTAGTTGAGCTCATTGTAGCCGAAACTAATCGGCAATATATAAATATAAAAAACAAGAGCACCTCAATAAGCTATAGAATGCAGCAATGGATCGATACAACCGTTGATGAAATGTATATTTTCATGGGTCTCAGTATACTGATGGCAAGAAATACTAGAAACACCATTGAAGAGCATTGGTCCACGGATATTTTATTGAATCGGCGATTTTTTCTGATGTTATGCCAAGGAATCGCTTTCAAATTTTATTGAGTATGCTCCATTTTTGTAATAATGAGGAACAACCGCCTGGAGATAGACTTTTTAAAATAAAAGCAGTGGTGGACATGATTACAGCTGTATTCAAGGAACAAATGTATCCATACAAGAATGTGTGTATAGACGAGAGTTTGATATTATTCAAAGGTCGGCTGGCTTTCAAACAATATATTCCAAACAAAGCAAGTCGTTTTGGTATAAAACTCTTTGTTATTTGTGATTGTACCACGGGATATGTGTTGAATTTTATTATTTATATGGGATCTACCACTATTTATACAAGGCATGAGGATTTGGGAGTTTCTGGAAGCATCGTGATGACACTAATGGAGCCATACTTAAATCGAGGTCATTCTTTATTTGTAGACAATTGGTATACAAGCCCGTTATTATTTCAGTCACTGTTTGATAAAAAAACAAATGCATGTGGGACTGTCCGCAAAAATAGAAAACAGATGCCAAAATTTAAGGAAAAACTTAAAAAAGGCGAAATGGAGGCTTATCACACAGACTCTATGGCGGCACAATTATGGAAAGATAAAAAAGATGTTACAATGCTTACAACCCTTCACCCTAGCACACTTGCAGAAACAGGAAAAACTCATTATGCTACCAATGAACCAATTAAAAAACCTGAGAGCGTAATAGATTACAACAAAAATATGGGGGCAGTGGATAAATGTGACATGGTGCTATCATCGGTTCATTCTTCAAGAAAGACAATGAGATGGTACAAGAAGATTTTTTTCCACCTTTTAGATCTTTGCCTCTTGAATGCACATGCCATATACCGTGAAAAGACCGGAAACCGTAAACCCATTGCAGATTTTCAATTAGAAATCATACGTCAACTTTTTTATCAGCATCGACAATCATCTGTGCCGAAAGCAGAATCTATGAGGAAACGGAAATCTGAGTTGCCATTTCGATTAGTAGAGAGGCATTTTGTGGGGAAATTTCCTGAGACCGCACAGAAACAACCAGCATCCAAAAGATGTGTAGTGTGTTCAGCAAAAAAGAAAAGACGAGAATCGCGGTATAGATGTAAACAGTGCGACGTAGCTTTATGTGTGGAACCATGTTTTGAACTGTATCATACGCTGGAGGATTATAGTAGGTAGAAGATAGTGTTTTAGAACATAATAAAAAAAAATCTTACTTTATTTTGTGAACTTGTGACAACCCTGTTTCTATATTTGTGCCAGACAATTTTAGTGATTTAAGTGAAGAAAATGGTATTAATATTTCGTAAAACATCGTAATATGGTGAGTTTTCACATTTTTAAATATAAGCTGCTTTTAAATTTCTCAATTTTATTTTTTTAAATTTGAAAAAAATGCCCGGCATACGGGGATGGTTAGAGTTTTGTATGGCCGGCAGGGAAAAGGTTAATCTCAATAATTCCTAATTCAAAATAATTTTTAAACCCTTGTGCCACAAATCAATACATTTTAAGACACATACTTTGAATTTTGTTAAGAAATTAAAAATGTTATAATCCATAACATTTTTAATCCATAATCTTTTTGATTGCACATACACGTGTAGGGTGTCCTCTATGTATTTCATGGTACCTTATGGAATGCTCTTTATGTCTTTATGAGATATTTTATTATTTCACATATTTATTGACAATTAATTGTATTTCCAATAACTAGAGCTGGAAAAAAGACAGAATCAATAGTTAAAATCAAGTAAAAATGCTCTTATGTATCATACTCCTGTCCCCAAACACAAGTATTACTTTACTGAGGATAGTTAAACATGTATAAAAAAATATATATATTCAATATTCAAAAAAAATAATTTTAAGATGGTTTTCGATTACGGTCATCCAAATGTAAAATGGAAAAAATTGTTAAATTATTTTCGCAAGCGAGCACAACCAATACCTTGAATTTGAATCTCTTGAATTTCGAATTAATGAGGTTCTACTACATATGTATATATTTATTTTACACTTATTTTATTTTTCATCTATTGGGATTAATAAAACAACAACTGCTTTGTAATGCATTATATGTTTGAATTTTTCATTCATGTAATTTAATTCAACTTATTTCTGAAAATATTCAACATTTTACCATATTTATTGGATTCTATTTTACACAGTGGTAGGTTCCGAGAATAACGTCTATAAAAAAAAGTGTGCATAAAAAGAATGTAAAATTTAGAAAAATGGGAGATATGTCCGTTTCAGGTATACAAATCAATGCAATATCAAAAAATAAAGTCATTTTTTATTGTAATATCAACAATTTATTTAAAAAATAAAGTTAAATCTCAATGAAATTGCACGTTCGTTGCAGGATTGAATTTGCTGTAATCGGACCTCCTTCTTCTTTGTCACTATTTTTCTTGAAACTAACACGGTCCCATAATACAACCTAAAGATTGAAAACAAATTTTTTTATTCCCTCATTTTTCTTTAATATGTTATATCAAAATCGTGTATCCCTTATTCAATTATATTTAATATTTTTCGTTGTTTTAGTTAGTTTTGAATTAATTCTTTAGGAATAAAGGAATGTCTCACCCTGCAGCATTGACAGGAACTGGAACCACATATCTATGAGCGTGTCGTCCCGCAGGAAGACCAGCGCCACGCTCTTGTGGGAGAGGACATTGTTGAAGTCGGACACCAGCGGCCAGTAGCAGTGCTCCTTCATGACCCTCTGCGCACAGTCTATCACGTGGTGGCGGTTGTTGTGTTGGTCTGCGGGAATAAATAGTATCTCGGTGAATTATCAAGTATATCGGGTTCAACTAATTAAGCCCTTTCCACTCCAATGTCACTCTACATTGATTGTGTTCCACTAACTCGACATTGTGTAATATGTCTCATTTCACAATCTTTAAATAGGAGATTTTTTCACTAAAGTTTTTTAGAATACGGTTGAAATATTCTTAAATGGTACAAACACACTCAAATACCTGCTTAGGGCTGCCAAAGCAAATCACAAACCCGCGGCCGCAGTAGATACAGAACAACATTTCGATAGAATCCTTCTCTACTTTTATTTACAACTAGGGGAAAGTACATAAATTATGCTGTGTGTTCCAAAAGAAAAATAAAGAATGAGAGAAAAGAAACAAGCTATTTTTCAAAACATGCTTCATCTCGGGTTTGTTTTGAAAAATACCTTACCGTAAGTTATTATAAAGATTAGAATTAACAATTAGAGTATAATAATAAAAATAATATAATAATAAAAAGTTTTCAGATAGCAAAAAATCTATTACATATATCAAAAAAAAAACATAAAACTAAAATGAACGCAATTTTGCCGTGGAGCATGTGGAATAAAAACAAAAAAAAAGCCTTGGAGTGGAAAGGGTTAAGTATAGGAATCAACAACCATTTTTTGACATTAATCGGTTCATGATTTAATGACCAAAAATTTACATCATTAATTGACAAGGCAGATAGTCTAGATTTCACGCAGGGATCCTATTGTCTTAGTGTGCATAACTGTACGCTCCAAAGACATATAATACTTATTTTTATATTAATTTATAATATACGGTGTGGGAAAATCCATAGAAGACAGAATATACAAGACCTATCAGCCCAGACAGATAAAACTCACCGTGCAGAGTATTCCTGACAAGGATCTTGGTCATCATGAGTTTGAGTGAGATCACCATGACGTGCAGAAGGGAGAGCTGGTTGACCATGCGGAGGGCGAGCGCCTCGTTGGAGAACAGCTGCACCGACATGTGCACTACCCGGTTACTTAACATGTCGGGGTCAGACGACAGCTCCAGCACCAGAGGGATTCGCGCGTAGTGCATCACAAACGTGCGCGTCAGATGTTCCTGAAAGATAGATAAGAGCGGATTAGTCGGAAGAAAGATAGGGCGGGAAAGCGAGTTCAAGCAAAGAGAAATTTGAATGGTACGATACAAATAAAATGTGGTGGGCTCCACCCCACTTATGCAGAAATATATATTATCTATCCACATGAATAAACTATTAATATCAGCTGATTATTTATTGGTTTGCAAATTCAACAATAGACCCTTAATATCCCGTGAACAGAGCCACATCTGCAGGATTATCAGAGCTGCATTTCCCACCAGTTAATAACAACATTGGAATAATTATATTGTATGCACATTGAAAATTAATATATGTATGTAGAGTAAGTAAGTCACAAGATTTGTTGTCAATTTACTTTATAGTGTTTTGCAAGTATTCAAAATAAAAATAATTGCACTTTTAATGCTACTGATAATGCCACGCTTGTTTAGTCTAGGGGTAAGACTTGACCGAGTGTGGTTCAGGGTTCTAGACTCATCCCAGGAGACTGCTAAGTATTCATTTCATAACACAACTGCATAGCTCAGTTTGAAGATACATAGTAGTAACATTGGTGCAAAATATATTCCGTGAAAAATGAAAAAAATATGTTAATTTCTTTTGCGTATTTCAAGAAATCATTTCGAGGTTTCAGTTTCCATTAGTTTCCATCAGGGTTAATCTACTATAAAATTAACATTTTGAGAATTGTAGGTTTGAATAATTTTGAATTATGGCATATTTCATATTATCGGGGTTCAAAATTAACGGGGTTTTATTGTATGCATATTTTATACATATAAAGATTAACATCAAAAGCATTATAATATTTGTATAAAAGTTCACCATGGCAACTGTAACTTTTTTTAAAAAATTTTTATTCAATTTTCTGTGTTGTTAACTCCAATGGTCTCTAATCACAAGCTTACCACATTACTGCTGCGGATTGACATACCTTATAGTCTTGGTCGGGCAGCATATTGAGCAGAAAGCAGACAACGTTCTGTGGAAATTCATATTTAAATGTCCAGAAGATGAACTCTTCCAGCAGAGTGGTGTGCGTCATCTTCATGCCCAGCGCCGGGAGGTGTTTGTATCTGAAACATCAAATAGTTTCAACATCACAATTTAAATAATCGGCGCAGCTTCCGTGAAATATTTACATTGAATAAATATTATTTTACTTCAAGTATCATAAGTTGACTGTAATATCAACATATGGATGAATTTGTAATGTTCTTATTAATGCAGAAAACAAATCTACCAGTTCAAGAGTTTAAGGAAGACAAGTAGAGACAATACTCACTCGCTGGGTGGGTCGGGTGCTGGAAAGGATTTGACAGCCACTTCGTAAATCAGATGAGACATGGCCATGTAGGTCCCGTACTCGGTCTCGGGGAACGGAGGCTCCACCATGTGCCTGTACATCTGAAAAAAAGACAAACAAACAATCAAAGGTTTGCATCTGCAAAAAAAACTATCATTATGTAATGTGCGCATTAAATGCCATCATTTATAGTCCCTATAAAATATAAAATGATGTGACATTAAAACGCTTATTTAATATACATTTCTTTAACCAGTCGGGTGCCGGAGCGTAGATTTGCGCTCCCCAGACACATATGCGAATTCAGCCTATTTTACCTGCATTTATGGGTTTTTAAAGCTTATCATTGGTTATATGTCAAGTTTTTGAATGAATGAACGAGTTCTATTTGTAAAGTAACTTCATTTGCAGCGCAAACTGGACAAAAAATCATTCCAAATGTCATCTTCGAACCGCACATTAATTGTGTTATTTATCTGTTAAAAATTATTATTTTTAAATAAAAAGTATTAAAATTAAGTATTTTTATATTCTTTGATATATTTAGAACGAAAATATTGATATACAATACCTTTAGTGTTATTGCTTCCATGATTTTATTCGATAAACATGTGCGTACATTTCTGACAGTAAATTTTGTTACTTATTTTCATAAGTAATTATTGTACAAGTAATTATTGAAATATAAGTAATTATTGAAGTATATATTGAGAGACCAGAAACTGCAACTTCTTAGCGATTATTGTTGATTTTTACATGAATATAACCATCACAAAAAAGTGTCTAAAAAACAGCAATCGTGCTCTTAATTGCGCAGCATCCAACCGGTTAATTTTACAGATAACCTTTATTGCTATAAGCAAAATATAACATTGTTTATATTTACCTGCGGGTTGATAAGAGCTTTGGTCATAGCCTTCCTCATGAGCTCTCCCATGTTATTGAACTCCATCAGCATAGACACGTATCCCTCGCACTCCTGCACTGCCCTTCTGTAAGTGTCGGAGGTGGATTCCGTTCCCCAACTGCAACGGTAAAGTTACATTGTGTAAAAGAGAGATGTGCGGACATAACTTGTCAAAGACCGAGGTCAAGGCCGAGACTGACCTGTTCTCCCGAAAGTGTTGCAGCAACCGAAGTATGACCCGAGGCATCATGGCTTCCGCCACACACATCAGATCCGAGGGAGCGGGACTCTTGTTAGCGCAGTTATTGATCCCGTGATTACTGCAGAAGCTGTAACATGGAAAGTTCCCAATTATAGTTTAATCCGACTGAAACAACAAGTAAAATATATCTATAAGAGTAAGATAATCCATCCATCTGGCAGAGAATGGGATTTAGAAACTTTCATTATCCGCATGGACAGTGACAAGCAGATACGTAACCTGAAAATGGATAAATAAATAAAAACATCACAAGTGTCTCACACAAGGCGATCAGCAATTACAAGTCTACTAACTCTCGTGTCTGGGACAGGAATAGCATAACTGAACATTGCGATTGCAAAAACACCCTATATGCCGCATTTAGGATCTTAATACGGTATATATACTAGTGTTGCACCGAATGTGGGTTCTTCCGAATGTCGAATTCAGCCAAAGTTCGGTTAAATTTCACGCACTTTTGCCCGATGAACAGGTCAGATCGCCATCACGTGATTGTTTATTTAGTCTGTGTTTTTTAATTAATTAAGTGGCACAATGTAGTTCTGGATAGTTGTTATGGAATATTATATATTAGGTCCTTACGTATGAAATTGGCGTTTAGTATGGGAAGAACATTAAGCCGATTTTTTTTTTATTATAATATATTTATTTAATCAAAGTATGTAACATTGCTATCTATGCACTTTTGCCATCTCATAGGTAGTTCATTGATCCCTTTACTAAAAAAACCATTCGGACGGGAATAAATAAAATCTTTGAAAGCGGTTTGGACTGCCCCATCGGAGTTGAATTTTTTCCTTTGCAAGAAGTTATCCAATTTCGAAAAAAATGGTAATCTGTTGGGGCAAGGTCCGGAGAGTACGGTGGATGTCTTAGACATTCCAATTGAAGCTCCTCTAATTTGGTAGCCGTCTGTTGTGCAGTGTGTGGTCTAGCGTTATCATGAAGCAGCAGTGGCCTAGAGCGATTAACCAGCCTCGGTTGTTTAGCAGCTAGCTTTTCCATCATGGTTTGCAGTTGCTGACAATAGACATCTGCCGTAATAGTCTGGCCAGATTTAAGAAAGCTGTAGTGAACGACACCAGCACTAGTCCACCAAACGCTCACAAGTAACTTTTTTGGAGTCAATTTTCGCTTGGGGCATGGTTTGGCTGGTTCGGCAGGGTGCAGCCATTGCGATGAGCGCTTCCGATTATCGTGCAGGATCCACTTTTCATCACAGGTAATGATTCGATTTAAAATCCATTCATTATTGTGCCGGTTGAGTAATGCAACGCAGCAGTCAACGCGCGTTTGTTGATTTGCTTCACTCAATTCGTGAGGTACCCACCTTTCAAGCTTTTTAACCTTACCAATTTGCTTCAAGTGGATTAAAACAGTTTTATCACTAACACCGCAGCCTGCAGCTAACTCGGAAGTGGTTTGCGATGGATCCGCTTCCACAATAGCCTTCAATTCTTCATTATATAGTCTATAGTAATGAACCTCCGCTTCTCGATATTAATATTGCTAAAACATGTTCTCCGATCGGTGCACAGTCTATTGATGTTCAATATATCAATGAAAAGGAGGTGGCCGACACTATTAAAAATCTAAGTAATACCCATTCTCTTGGGCCAGATCTCATTCCAACATTCTTCTTAAAAGGCTGTGTGGAACTGATAAAAAAACCGCTATGTTTTTTGTTTAATCTTTCTGTAAATACAGGGGTCTTCCCGGAAACATGGAAGACGTCAAAAGTTACTCCCATACACAAGAGTGGTTCTAAGTTATCCGTAGAAAATTATAGACCTGTAGCTGTTCTCTCTGCACCAGCTAAGGTATTTGAAATTATAATAAGTAAAACCGTCGCTTCCCGAGTAGAGCCGTTTATAATTGATGAACAACATGGATTCAGGAAGGGCCGCTCAGTTGAGACCAATCTGATGATTTTCACAAATTATGTCACGGAAGCTCTGGACGCGGGACATTAGGTAGACTGTTCATATAATGACTTCGCCAAAGCCTTTGATACAGTCAACCATGATGTCTTATTGAAAAGGTTGTATGAGATTGGTTTCTCGGATGGTATGCTAAAATTTATGGCGAGCTACCTCCAAAATAGGAACCAATACATCTCCTACGGTCTATTCGCGTCAGAGTGCTTCTATACCTTCTCGGGTGTCCCGCAAGGATCTAACCTGGGTCCCTTGTTGTTCTCGATTTTTATCAATAATATAAAAAATGTAATTTTAAACTCGCGCTTTCTGTTATTTGCGGATGACTTAAAGCTTTTCTTAAAGGTGTCAACTTTGGACGATTTTCATCTTCTCCAAACAGATATATCAAATATATGTGAATGGGGAAGACGAAATAAACTTTTGTTTAATGTTTCCAAGTGTTCGGTTACATCCTTCACTAGGGCCCAAAAAACTTTATTTTTTCGCTACAAAATGAACGACCAAAATCTGACAAGAACATCGAATGTTAAAGATCTAGGTGTTAAATTTGTAAGCAGCCTGACATTTCATGATCACATAGAGACGATCAGTAGATGCTCTGAGAATGTTAGGATTTGTTCTGCGTACTGCCAGGGTTTTCGAGAATACCCGCGTACTGAGAACTCTTTACAACTCCTTGGTGCGGAGTAGACTCGAGAGTGGCTCGATGATCTGGGGGCCACATGAGAGCAAGTACTCTCTTATTGTGGAGAAAGTCCAAAAGAAGTTTCTGAGATATCTCTACATGAGAGAGTACGGGCATTATCCTTGGCTTTACCCAACCGAGTTTCTCCAGGGTATGCTTGGCTACAATAGTTTAGAGACTAGAAGGAATGTGTATTTGATTACACACTTTTATCGATTGTTGCGCGGTATGATCGACAATACTGAAATTATGCAGAGCATTGGTTTGTATGTTCCTGATAATTACCTTAGACATCGTCAGCATAGATTGTTTCACATTCCAATATACAGGACCAACCTGCCGATGGTTATGCCTGTTGGAAAAGCTACAGCTATGCTGAACAAGATCGCTTTGGATATTGATATATTCCATGTGTCTGAGGGGGTTTTCCGAAGCAGGATTCTCCTACACCTTTGACCAGATTATACAGGTCACTTCTAATTGTTTAAAAATTGTTTAATAATAAATTAGTATTTTAATACACAATATGTATATGTGTGTGTATGTATGTATGTATATGTATATGTGTATGTATGTATATATATGTGTTTATGTATATGTGTATATGGATGTGTATGTATATGTGTATATGTATATTTTTAGATGTAAGTTAATAATATGTATGCATTGAACAGAATGTTTGTAATGTACATATTATGTAATAAATAAAAATTGAAATTGAAAAAATTGAAATTGAAATTATCAACTTTGGTCTCCGGCCGTCCACGGGGTTTGTTCTGCAGGTCGAAATTTCCAGAATGAAAACGTTGGAACCAAAAACGCACTGTGTTTTCTTTTGCGGCACCGTCGCCATACACATCATTAATCCTTCGAGCCGTTTCTGCAGCACTGGTGCCACGGTGGAACTCGTACTCATAAATAACGCGATATTTCAAGTTTTTCATTTTGTAAACTGAGTGACGCAAAGAAAAAACAATTGAGGAAAAAACAAATGAATTATAATTTTCAAAACACAAATACATGAGTAAATAGCTGTATAAATTTGGATTTGGAATTCCTAACCAAAGAGAAGATATTTGAGATCAAATTTGCCAGTACGGCAAAACGCCAATTTCATATGTAAGGACCTAATATTAACATTGATTATTTTATTTTATTAAAGCATATATGTATTTTGTTGATACTTGATGTGGTTTCTTTTCTAGAGAATAAAAAACATGATCCATTCACACGTTACCTATACATCAAAATTTTGTCTAGATTTTATTTTAAATTATATTTCTTTACACTTTTCCATTTCTTATTTAAATCCTACTTATTTAATATTTACAAATGTGAAAGTTTAGATGGTTGGATGGATGTTTGTTACTCAAACACGCCAGAACAACTAAACGGATCTGGATGAAATTTGGTACAGAGATAGATTATTTATTGTCTGGAAAAGAACAAAGAATACTTTTTATCCCAGTTACAGGTTTCTGTAGAATGAAATCGAAGTCTACGCGAACGAAGTTGCTGGCAAAAGCTAGTTAATTAAAAAGCCACTGAAGTTCGGTAGATTTAAACGAAGTTCGGCGGATTTAAACGAAATTCCGCCGAAGACGAAGTTCGGCAATACTGAATGTGAAACGAATTTCGGTGCATCTCTAATATATACAGTACAATAATAAGTAACCTTTCCAAATTAAAATGACAAATGTTAGATGAGTAAAAAATAATTGTGGGGCCTCTCAGACGTGTCGGAGTGGGATTAATTAACCACTTTTAAATTCATTTTGGGTGCGACCTGTGATCAAATATTTTTGCGTGATAGACTTCTGTTGCTAATACATATTATATAAATATGTACATTGAAACTAAATATTTATCAAAATTCGAAACTATATCAACTAAAAAAAGCACTGTCTCGAAATATCACGTACATATTATGAATTATGAAAAATTAAAATTGTATATTTATTTTGTTTTAAAATTTTGTACAGTTCGTTTGGAGTTGTGATATTTTTTAATAATGCTTTATTAACTAAAAAATGAAAAATTTTGACTTGTCATCATCATCAACTCTAATAATTTCAAATGTCCGTCCGTAACATGCTAGAATTACAACAATGAAGATGAGTTGCCGTTAATGAGGCCCGGACGCATGAGTGTGACATTTCAATTGGCGCACGGTTCATGTTACACGCCAGAGTCATTATTAACTATTTTATGTCCCTTGATTTTGCACAGGTTTACGGATAGTTATTTTATTATTAGTTTAGTGTTCCATTATTTAACTTGTATTACCATATTTTTTTTTATATTTATGTATGTGAAAGAAACCTAGTAAGGGGAGAATTAAGAAAGAAGACTCACCCATCCTCCTTCATGACTGAAGTGTCCCCGCAGTCACAGGCGCCCCCAGCTTGAGAGAGGAACATGTTGAAGTCGTGCGTGGAGTGATCTCCTCTCCGGAAGCAGTCCCGGCAGATGCTCATGCAGGGCGAGATGCCGCACGTCCGGCAGCGGTAGGCCACCACGTGCGGGATCCACACCAGACCGCACTTGGCATGGTTGTCGTAACTCCGCACTGGAAAAAGATAAACAATCTCGCTATTATTTCTGGCCAGTTTCAATGTCACACAGTCAGCGATGGGGGTATTATATCAAAAGAGTAAAAGTCAGGGTGTGCTCATTTAGAATGCCAAATTACAACTAATATTTTTGAAGTTATACTTCTTTAGGAGCGTTTAGAGTGAAATTTTAGAATGCAACGAAATGCGCGCATCGTGGAATATTTAACCAATAGCAATTCTTTTAAGTGACGACATCAATTATGAAAATTGCAAATACTCTGAGCTTTGTTATTGCTTTTTTGAAGTTTTCATAATAAAATTATGATCGATTCGGTCTGTAGCAGGGTTCAAGGATATATATCTGCGGATATATATCATAATGTATATCACGATATTTATGGCTTGATTTTTACTTTTGATATATATCCAAAAAAAACATTCTACGTTCATTAATAGATGGCGCTAGTTGTATTTTTAAAAATGCTACAGATTGTTTTTTAAATATCTGCGGTCGTTACTAGATGGAGCTAGATGTGTTTTAAAAAGTGTTACAAGTTATTTTTTTGATATCTGTGTCCGTTAGGAGATGACGCTAGTTATTTTTTAAAAAGTGCTACAGGTTTTTTTTTTTTATATCTGCGGTTGTTACTAGATGGCGCTAGTTGTATTTTAAAAAGTGATAGGTTATTTTTTGGTTTAATTTGTTTCATATAATCCGTTTTTGATATCACACAATGAAATAAACACTCATAACACTACATTAGAAAGAGCAACTTTTGTAACTTGTAAATAATAATTTCAAACATTAGCTTTTTTCTATATGCAATTAATTTATTTAATAAATAATAATTCACGTAAAAAATTATTTAGAGTGTGCTGATGCACAAATAAACATGTCGATTGATATCAACATGTGCAAAAAAGGAGAAAAAAAGTTTGGATATATATCCAATTTTTGATATATATCCGGTATATATCAAAAAAATCCGATTTTTGATTTTTAATATAAAAATCGGATTTATTCGAACCCTGGTCTGTAGGTACCTAACGTACTTAATATGTATTTAAGATTTTTTTATCCTATGATGGAGAACTGTCATTGATGGAAATTCTAGTTTGTGTTGTACCTCTCAATTGGAATGTGAATGCACCTGCACAATCTGTCCAGCTATGTCCAATGCAAGGTACAGAACGCAGCACGTGGTTTTTTATGTACACCAAAAAAAAGATGTATGATTTTTTTCATACATCTTTTTTTTAAATCCTACAAAATTATCCATAATTATCGTAATTTGAGGGTCCGCACCAACATGAAATGAAAAGGGATCTGACTTTCCATTTTCAAAATTTTAGATCAAAATACATTTAGGCCCGAATTCAGAGTCAATACTTGGATAATTTAAAGATTAAAGTATGCCTTGAAAGCGTAATTTTCAATACAAAATAGCACTTTTGAGGCGTACCTTAAGCTTTAAATCATCTAAATATTGACTGAATTCGAGCCATAAGATAAGTAGACTAGATTTCTTAAAAGTATTTTTTTTTTGTATGTTTGTATTATAGATCACGCCCTCATCCTCAATTTTAAATAACATTTGTGTGGAATATTTCGTTGTTGTCTTTACACCATTATCCACTAATTAATTATTAATTCCGCAAGCTTCCACGCAAGTGCATTGGAGCCACTTGGCACACCAATCGCAGTCGGTACTTGGCCGTGAAATGTGATGCATGTAGAATTAATGTCCAAAGGGTATTTAAGTTTTTTTTTTAGTGGATTTTATTTGTGTGCGTTATTTGATAAGTTAGATTATACCGCGGTAGACCACTTCCTTTTGTCTGATGATAGATTTAGCTAATATTGTCAATATATATGAAAAATGGAAATGTATGCGGTAGAAATGCGGTCACCAAGACGCTTGTGTAGAAAATCTTTGGTCTATAGAGTGAGAAATGAACAAATTAGAAGTGAATGTAACGCTGGCTGCAGTGTGGTAGATAGAGTAAAGAAAGGAGTGCTGAGATGGTTCGGTCATATGGAAAGTACGAACGAGGAAATAATGGTTAAGAAAATATACGAGGCGAGTGCTGAAGGCAAAAGAAATAGAGGGCGTCTGCGAAAGACGTGGCACTATCAGATACTACAAGTATCTGAGGATGGCTCTGTTAAAAGCCTTAACAACTGTAGAACTTGTATGAATGTGGCCGAAGCAAAAGTGGTGTGCCAATAGGGAATGCAATCCCGATCCCGCAGGATCGGGATCCGGTAAGATCTCGAGGCATTTTACGAGATCAATCCCGAACTGAAAAATCGGATGAGATTATCAGGATTGATCAACATTTTTTATGTTTTGTATGTTCATTTGTGTATATGTCTACAGAGATTTTAGTAAGTACTTAAAATTTATGTTCATGTCACATTCAAATAATGAAAATATATTTGAATAATATGCTGTATTTTATCAACTTAACTTAGTAATAAAAACTACTACTAACTCAACTACACTGACTGATTGATGCTTGGAAAAATGCGTATAAAAACTTGAAAGCGATGAATATTTTATTAAATATGCTGATATAAAAATGCAAGGCGTTGTCGTTAATTGCTATTCAGCTCTATAAACAAAAAAAAACGCAAAAGTATTCGGGATCCCGACACCTAGGAATCCCGCGGGATTGGAAATTCTAATCTAGAGGGATCCCGAAAGGGCAATCCCGACTCGGGATTGCACTCCCTACGTGCCAGGATAGAAAAGTGTGGCGTCCTATCCTGTCTGTTAGTTGGTTGATATTGCCGACCGCGGGGCCTAGCATCTTTCTGCTAGTATAAATAGGTCAGTTTATTTTTTAAACGTAGAAAATCCTCCTTCAATAATACGACACCAGGTCACAGCGGGGACACGCCGTGAGCACGTGGCGCATCTCGATGCACCAGAAATGTATCATTAATCGCCGCTCCCCGAAGATAAGATTCGCGTTTCGCCCAGTCACGGTCGCGGCGCGGTCCGCCGAGTCATGATCGCGCCTCCGATTCAAACGTTTGGAGGAAAACGCGTGTGAACGAGGCTGAAGGCTGCGGCGAGCGTGACTCGTCACAAGTCACAAGCCGCGCTTTCTTCCGCGGCTCGCGATCGGACCAACATCTCGCGTCGCTGTTCATCACATCAGTGAAAACTGGTGAAACAATTTCCAGCGAGAAACTTCTTCGCCTCGGAATATAAATGTTTTAGGTTTTGGTATTTCTTTGCGTTAGAATTAAAAAATATTTTATAATATTCGCGTATTCTGGGGTTACAATTCAAGGTCAGTGATGTGTGTCATGGCTACTTCGCAAATCTTTATTATTTCTGTGTTTACTTTATGCTTTATTTCTAGTAGTGATGCAAAGAATACTACTTCCACGAATGCGAATGCGAATTTCCAAGATATCTCAAGTTCTACAAAACCGATTTGTCTAAATTTTTGTGTGAACCTTTTCTATACATCCTTCTATAGCCCCTACCAGATTTAAGTCGAAATGTTTATTTTTACTATTAAAAAAAATTTAACTGTTAAAAAAAACGCGAAAAAAGGTGTTTTTTTTTCAAACGGCGGCCATTTTTTTTTTTAATTTTATTTTTTATTTCTCCGAGGTAGGGGCGATAGCGACATCTTTACTAATTAAGAATCTGTTAGAATTCTTTGTTTCAGATGACCTCAAGGGTTGGAACCATGTCCGCCAGGACATCCCTTTTTTTTGGACCTCCCACTTTACCAGCTGATAACTTTTTGAATTTTGATTTTTTTATTATTTTTTTATTTTTGATGTATTCTTAAAATATGAATAAACGAATCATATTATTATTTGTTTGAAAAATATTATTTGTTTCTTTTTTACAAAGCTCTAAAAAACGCCCGAAATTCGTGCCTCTAGACTAGAATACCCCCTTTACACTTTTACTCAACGGAAAAAATGGAAAGAACAATACTATTACAAAACAAAAACTACGTGAAATGAGCACCTAACCGTATTGATAACCCAACGAAACTAGATGAAAGAACTCATGTTATGCCGTGAAACAAGTACAAATTGACAACTTGAGAACTCAACAAATCTATTCATTCAGTGTTAGGGGAATCCCCGATAACAGGGTGCGTAGGTGTGTTCAGATACACGGTGCACAGCCAAATCGTAATTTGCGTTGAGTTCAGTTATAAATAGTTTGTTTTTAATATTCGTGATGATATTCGGCGAATACGAATATTCGTATTCGTTGAATCACTAATTTCTAGGTTCTTGGATTTCCTTATGTATACTGCTTTCTTACTTTATTTATGTTACACTAATTTAGCATTTTAATGATTATTGCATTGTTATTGCACGCAATTAGCATTTACGATCGTTTTTACGACCACTTTCCTATTAGGTGTAATATATTTTCTCTGTGCGCCTTTGCCTTCAAATTATTAACGCACTGTAAAGTATAAAATATGAGTAAAATAAAATAATAATCGTCATCATAACTAATTTATTGTTTCAGAGGTTAGTTTATAGAATCACACATATGGTAATAAAAACACTCATTTTTTAAGTTCTACCTTTTTAATTTTCTGAGACGCGTTTCGCCTCACGAGGGCATTATCAATCTAAATATTTTACATTTATTGACTTGTATTTATATGAAAATTATTAAAAAGAGATGCTTTATAATTTTAAGAATCGATTAAGGTCTTTTGGTATTTCTGCATTATTCTAAGAAACAATTTTGTATAAACACTAATGTCAGGTAATCTATATATTAAAAGGGAGAGGATAGATTTACATTTTGATATAAATTGTAACAAATTATGTTTGTGCACTAATGATAATTTTCAAATGCGGGGATTCCAAACAGCATTAAAAAACAAAGTGTTTTTATTTCCATATTTGTCATTATAACTATTGTCGTAATCGTCATATATAAATATATTTAAAAAAAAGCAACGAACGTCTGAACCAGAAGTCTGGGGCGAGAGCGAATCATATATACTGGATATGGGGGCGGACATTCTTCCTCGAATTATATCGCATTCTCTCGTTTTACAGCATGCAGCTGAGTTGACGAGTGGTGCATCTGTAAGTGACTACGGCTAGTGTTTCTTCATCTTTTAGCATAAAATCGCTAGGCTGTAGGGTAATGTATCATCTTTAAGCGGCCTTATATAAAAAGGTTTTATCTGTTAGTTCGCGGGTCATGGCTCTTTCAGCCTAATCTAACATTACACAAATGTATGTCGACCCGAACAAGACTATAAGCTATACTGTAAAGAATATGGATCCGTCTAAAGTGTAAAAACTAATTAATTTATTTTATCACTAGTTTCCGCTTTCCCAAGAGTTGAATAGACACGGAGACACGATACCCTGTAAACGTAACTTTTTGCAACGGCAAACCGTGATGTGAATGACCCGTCGATTCTTACACATGCACTGCTTCCCCCACATGTCCAACTTTACCATTCACTCGGTTCCCAGACAATATCCTGCCGGAAATGGTGAAATGGAGTTCAAAAGATTTTAATTTACTTGAAAACCTAAATGCTCCCACAACGCTCTAATATTATAAAACTAATAAAGTTGCTACATTTTTCTTTCTCCACATTTGTTATAAATCGTATGAATTCCTTATTAAACATCATGACGTGTACACATGTGAAGCAAGTACAATTAGTACAAGCTGGAGTCGAGTATCGCGCAGATCTAAAGCACTGGTAGTCATACGCCACATGCAAATGAATACTGCATTACTAAATGCAGTGGACGGGGGCACAGGACGTGACGGGCACTGCCCAGCGGCGCCCTCGCGTGCTCCCCCCCTCCTGGCCGCGCGGCGCAACACGCTGAGCGCGCAGCGGCCGCACTGCGGCCATCCCAAGCCGCATCCAACATGTATCTAATCTAATGGCGAGTATGTCTACCATTTTTGAGCGATTTTTTTCATTGTTTGTAAAATGTATCGCGACAAATTCAACGGGAGGTGAATTTTCTCTTCGATCCTCAAGGAATACAGGAAGGGAGAGAAAATACGTACAATCCACCTCACTTGAGTGATGTTCCGGCTGTCAATTAAGGTACTGATACCATGAATGAGCATGCTCAAAGCTAACAATCAAGTCAGCGTCTACTAAGAGTTGTGGAACCGGCAAGTCAGTTCCAGAAAACTAGGTTCAGCGAACGGGCATTTGCGGTGGCGGGCCCCAAAGCGTGGAACCCTTTGCCCTCCCTGATAAGAAGCGCGGATTCAGAGACTTTATTTAAGAAAAGACTTAAAACGCACTGGTTTACAAAATCTTTCCCAGAACCTTTTTAATATTCGTTGTATTCTTTTACTATTTTATGTTGTGAGCTGTTTTTGTTTCTCTTTTCCTTTTCATTTTATTTTTCATCTTGTTATTCTATGATTTTAGTATGTAAGAGCTTTTTGTATGTAAAGCGCCCTTGATTGAGGTGAAGTTTTCACAAAAATGACGCTATATAAGTAATGTTTTGTCATCTCCCCAACGAGCCATATTTGTTTCATCTGTCGCGGACTGAGAAGATCGCATTGATAATCGACACTAGACGCGAATGACATTAGCATGCTCATAAGCAAGCCTGTTCACACATGCTCAAAAGATACCCCTTCCACCCGCAAATCAAATGAGCATGCTCATTACTAGTACGATCATTGCTTGCTCATTACTAGCACGCGCATGCTACTAAATACCAATGGCTCGAGAAGCTCAATACTGCGCGTGCTCACGTCAAATTTTCGGACACAGAGTCCTGAAACAAGAGTGGACTATAGAAAGAAGGCTATTCTGAAGTACAACACTAAGGCCCGGTTGTTTCAAATTCGATCAAAGTAAGCGTAGAGTTTAAACTGAAATTTTACGTTCTCCACCAATCAGGCGATCCGTTTTCGTAAAAATCTATGCTTTTATCGACCGCTTACTTTGATCGAACTTGAAACAACCGGGCCTAACTCGTTGTATTTCAGAATAGCCTTTAATACACTACAACACTAATGTATTGTATTGAAACACGAACCTGTCGCACGAGGGTCGCAGCACGTACCGCGAAATGCGAAACGAACGAACGTCTCCATTTTTCAGGAACTGACAAAGCTTCTCACAACATGCGGGAAAATAATTCTCGCATAATTTGTGCATGCTACTAGAAAATGTACAGACTTCTTTTTCTTCTTCTTGTACCCTGTCCGTTTATTACTGCGGCCCGGAATATGTCCGCAGTAGACTGGCCATGACTTTTTCCTTCTTCCAGGGCCCCGACTTCCGGCAATTATGAGGCGCAAGATCTCATACTTCTCAGGATGTCTCATCACATGTCCGAGATATTGAAACCTTCAAATTGCATTGCTCCAATTACATTTTTATTCTTTATTCATCCGAACCATAACATCTTCATTCGTAACTCTTATTTTGGGAATTATTTCGTAGATCCACATGAATACTTCAAGTCGCCTTGTCGATAAGCGTCCATGCTTCCATTTCATAAAATAATATCGAGCAGCATCTGAACATTTGCATTCGTAATTCAATCGTAATCGAGATCATGACGGCAGAAAATATTTTTTCCCACGGAGAGACAGATGGATGGAGCTAACTTGAAGAAATTATTCGGAATGGGCATATAACAAGAGATCAACCTCCAACAAGACAGACAGACCACTACGGACGAAGATACTATATATATATATATATATCGCGCGGACATTTATACGTTTAGGACACCCTAGACCAATTCTCGCAATGTGCGTCTATGTTCACAGTAATTCGTGTTGTCGTTCTATGTAGCAGATATTTTGGTTCGCAACTAGTCTATATTTATAGTACCTCTATGGTCGGAAGCGTAAAGGAAGTCGAAGCCCCGAGCGGCCGCTTGAATAGTGAAGACGACCCTAAACGAGCAGGCCATTTGAGAGATCTAGAGATTGATACGAAGGAGGCCGATGACTTAGCTTCCATCGGACTGAAGATAATACCGCCGAGGTGTTCGCGCGGCGCGACGACGTCGGAAGCGTTAAGAATGTTCTTAGGTTTTCACGGCCACTCAGAATCTTCTGGTTTGTGTCTTCTGGGGTATTACGACCTTTCTGGCCCAGGCCCTCTCAGGCCAGAAAGGTCGTAATAACACGACGCAATACCCCAGAAGACACAAACCAGAAGATAAAGAGGAAGCGTGTTGGTAGAACGCGAGTCCATAGTGACCGGGAGAGGGGAGCCAAAACGAGTTCCTGGCGCCAGGGGCCGGGCAGGGCGGGGGGCGAGGCGGGCTGACGCGAGACCAGCCGTCCTTGCGGAGCCATCCGCTCTCGAGACTGCGGCCAGAAGACGGATAATTCCAAAACTGAAGCTCGATCGCTGCTAATTCCATTTCTAGATCTAACGAGGTTTAAACGAAATGACGATATCAAAATGCCAGCTAGTCATCGAAGACAAACCATTAGAGCAGGTGATGCGATTTAAATATCTGGGTAACTTAGGGAGCGAACCAATAAGGCAGCAGCGATATCCGGCTGCTTAAAGGACACTATGTGGAGAAAAACAACAAAGAAATCCCAATTAGCTTAAAAAGAAAAGCATTTGAATCGTGCACACTGCCAGTGATGACGTATGAAGTGTAGAAAAGCTCAAATGCTCACAGGGATCCGTGGAAAGATCCATGCTTGGCGTAAGCCTAAGAGACAGAATTAGAAATGATGAAATTAGGCGCAGAACTAGAGTAGTGGCTATCACGTAGCGAAGCTAAAATAGCAATCAATGGCAGGGCATGTTGCAAGGCAAGATCCTACCAGATGGACTCCCGGAGTTCTGAATCGGAGACTTTGGGGAAAAAAGAGATGGATCGATGATAGAGTCGCTGTGGGGGGGAAGAAAAGGCTACGACTAGCAAATAACAAGGAAGGCTGGAAAGTATGGAAGAGGCCTATATCTAGTAAAGAGGTGAATGCTGAGCAAGAAGAAGAAGAAAGCTTTGGAGAAATAAACACATGCTCACGGATAGCAAGACCCGAATCTACAAATGTGTCGGGCCTACTATGACATATGGTAAAGAAACTAGGGCTGACACAGTTAGGATCAAAAGCCTTCTGAGATGAGAGTACTGCGCACTACAGCAGATAGGACGACTCTCAGGGAAAGGGTTAGAAACTCTGAAATAAGAGAGACCTGTCAAACAGAACATATTGTGAGATGGGATAGGAAGATACGGCGATACCGGAGAGACCACGTGAATAGGATGCCTAATACAAGGATTCCCCATGTCGTGTGGTTACCCAAAATGCACCCACGGGACAGACATCGCGTGCCAGGAAGACCGCCAAAAAGGTGGAAAGAGAGCTGGTGCTCTAATTCTTAATTAAGATATCGGCTCCCGCCCAATAACAGATCTATGATCTAGAAGATCTCGTTAAGTGTGTGCGAAAACAGCAAAGAATCCAATTTTAAAAATGTTGAAAAGTGAATGTGTAGATTCGACTAGCGGTATTTACAAGTTACATGATTGGCAGAACACCATTTAGCAGCAAAAACCATACACAGTTAAATTAACGACGTCCATTAAATACCGCTCACATTATTATAGGGTGTTCTGGCCCGTATCCAGGCAGAAGATTTTTATGAGATTTTCGTCCGAGACGGGGAATGTACTTCCACGAATTTATTTTGACGGAACTTCTCGACCATCATACTTCACCGTGTACCCACCGAGCCTGGGAGATTCGAGCGATGCCGCTTGACTCGCGCCTTCACGTCAAATGTCAAATCTCAGTCCAGTATTATAGTCATCCCATGAAATAGAATAAATCAACGTTTCTAATATAATGCCTTTTGTTTTTGCAACTTTCCAGAATAATGGGTTCCGATATTTACGATTCTAAGTGACATTAGTGCGCGTGTGTCATATCAAACACCACAATATACACGGGACGGTATTGAGATACTCTAAGGAGTTTATCTACAGATTAAAATCAAGACACAATGCATTATTCTATTATAGTGGAAATGTCAAAACTAATGCATTAGCAAACTCAGTAATTCCCAGATTACACTCATTAGGGAATGAACATGCAGAGGCGGCTGAAATTTTTGCTGATAATATAACTGTGTATAGGACAAAGCTGATACAATTCTTTACATCTCAACGAAATGGATAAAAAAAAAAACTGTATTATTATTTGTACCTTTTATCTGTATTATTATTTTATCTGTCTTATGTTATTTTTTTAAATTTATATTCTATATATTTGTAAAAGCCCATAAGGGCGTTAAATAAATAAATAAAATATTAACACGCGTGCATGGTACTGAGATTTATCTCGAAAGTATCTCACTCCTCAGACACGGCTCCTCGTGTCTACGGAGTGGGACACGAGAAGCTCGTAATACCGACCCTGTTACTAATTAGATTATTGATGGCGAATTATTATCCACCTTAACCGCGAAAATTCCCTTCGATTCGTGCAAGGCAGCCGACACAATGTGGACTTTGTTCAGTCTCCGCGTTGCAGCCACGATCAGCTGAGGATTCAATTAAGCCAAGCCTAGGGGACAAATCGCGAAACATTCCGCTCGGCATGTCGCATCAACATCTACGCTCATGTTTCGGGGACAATGACGCGGTCATTTGACGTATACACACCGGGACTCGCATATCTTGTCGCGGAAATGTCATCCGATGAGGTTATGTTGACAGCCGCGGTATCTCATTTGGCGAAAACGGGGTTCCGCGCAATTCGAAATGTGTTTTTGGGTCGCAATTTCAAATTAACGAGGTTTTACTGTAGTAAATTGAATATTATTAAAAACAAGGTCCTTTTTGCAAATAAATATTGTTTTCCAGACGTCGCGGAAATATATCGCCCTATGAGATTATGATGACAGCCGCGTATCTGTTTATGTTAATGAGTTTATCGAAAAGTAAGAGGAGAATGCGAAATTATTTACTGCAAAGAGAAAGAAGGACGGACATTCTATGCGATCTTCGATCGATACAGCTCGATCAGTTCAAGAACGATTTCGTTTCCCCGCATTGTCATCTTGACAGATACAGCGCATGCGTATTCACTTGTAAACATACCACGTGGTACTGACGCTCCGCGGAATGTTGCAGTGAGTACGCTCGGGTACCGTGCGCATGGCAACGTTGCCACGGCACGTAGAAATGCCGCGCTATGTTGTGCGCGACGTGGCGGAACAGTGCACGACGCTGCAACGTCACGTAGACTCTATGCCGCGCGTGCTGTTGAGGGACAATTTGTCCCCTAGTGAATACATGGCTTTATGGTAACACCCTCTCACCACCTCACCTGAACAGGACCAGATATCACTGAACACATTCCACCTTCCCTACACCTTTTCATAGTGCACGCTCTACAAAAACCTTTTATCTATGACATTACCATTCAACCTTGAACTGTCTTGTTTGCTTGACGTGATTTTGCTCTGAGTTTTGTGCGTGCCCAGTTTACGTGATCGTAAAGCATTAAAGAATTCCTGATCTACCGCCATTCTGATAAGGGAGAAACCATCGTTGAGTTATTTCGACCTGGACCAAAGGACAAAGGTAGGAGCGTGTTTCCTTTTGACTTTCTTTCCTTCCAGGAACCTGTCTTTCCCATCTTAACTTATCCATTTCACATTCCGTGTTCAAACAACTACGTTAATGCCGTTTTCGATACGCATTCTAATACGGAACTAACGGAAGATCTGAATAAGCCAAGATCTTTCGGTAAGACGTATAGGGCTTTGCCGATAAAACTCTCGCGCCTACCTCTATCGCGTACTATATAACCTATACTATATAATCGTTTTTATTGAATTGTATTAGATTTTGAAATGTGACGTCACGAAACTTAGGACCCCTCCCACCCCTTGTCACACAATGTCACAATTCGTCGACCCCCTACCCCCCCTTAACGTGTGACGTACTTTATGGATGGCCCCTAAGCGGACAGGCATTAGGGATGGGTCGTCCACGTCCGTCCATCGACGAGACGATCAACTAGTTGAATTCGTCAACTAGTTGACACGTCAACTTCGTTACGCGGACTATCGTTGGCTATTTTTATTACGTTAATTTTTAAAATTTAAAGAAGTTCGAAGGAATATAGTTTCGGGGAAAGTAAAACCGCTACATGTGCTTATATGTAAAAAGAAATATTTTATTATTTATTTGTTTACAAAGCTATCATGACCTAATATCAATAGTTATGGAGATATACTATATCTCCTGTTTTAAAACAAACAATAACTCCGTACCAACACGGATTCATCTCAAATAGATCTACCCTAACAAATTTAGTTTTGTATGAAAATTACATTATTAAATCTTTTATTAATAAAACTCAAGTAGATTCAGTTTACACGGACTTCAGTAAGGCGTTTGACAAAGTCTCACATGCTTTATTAATTGCCAAATTGGGAAAAATAGGATTTGGTGGACAAATACTTTCTTGGTTAACGAGCTATCTGAGTGAAAGAAGGCAAAGGGTAAAAATATATTCATATGTATCAGAATGTTTCCATGCTACTAGTGGTGTACCACAGGGATCGCATCTTGGACCAATACTATTTCTATTATTTGTGAATGACATTTCAACAATATTTAATGACATTGAATATTTGCTGTTTGCAGATGATCTAAAAATCTTTAAATCAGTAACCAACATTTATGACTGCAACATATTACAGCAAAACCTAAATTCTCTTTCAGTATGGTGTGAAACGAATAAATTGTACTTAAATTAAATAAATGCAAAATTATATCATTTACTAGATTAAAATCAAAAATAAATTTTGAATACTCTCTATGTAACACCAAACTAGAAAATGTTGACTGTATTCGAGACTTAGGGGTATTATTCGACTCGAAACTTACTTTTACTAATCATATTAATGCGATAACTTGTAAGTCTCTAAAATTGCTGGGATTTATTTTAAGGACATCACGCCCATTTCAATCAATTGAAAGTATTAAAATGTTATACATGTCTCTTGTCCGGAGCCAATTAGAATATTGCTCATCAGTTTGGTCTCCATATTATAATGGGCATATAGACAGTATTGAGCGTGTCCAACGCAAATTTCTCAAATACATTAACTACAAGTTAAGCATACCAATACAAAACATAGAATACAATTACATATTGAAGAGACTAAATTTACTCACATTATATGATAGAAGAAAAATTTATGATATAGTTCTTCTTTACAAAATTGTAAACAATATGTTGGACAGCCCTGACCTTGTGGCATGTATCGAATATAATATCCCTTCCACACATAGAACGCGACAAATTGTCACATTCCATCGCAACATTTGCAATACTAACTATCATTCAAATTCTGTGATACACAGAATATTGGGAACTTGTAATGAATATGGTTGCATGATTGACATTTTCGTCGACAGTCTGGAGAAAGTAAAGTTCACAATTAAAGAGGCAATACTGCTTCGTTACTGACTTCAGCTGTTAATATGTAATGGTGGGTAATATATATTTTTCGTACACATTGCCGCTTTGTACTTTATATTTTTAATTTCTGTACACATGTTTTGGTGCTATTCCTGGTACTTTTAATAATTTGCTACTTGTAATTTATATTGTTTAATGTATGTTCTTTTTAATTTTATGATATATTTTTTTATGTAAAAGCCTATACGCATTGCTGCTCGTTACCTACTCTACATTTTTAATTTTTATACTCATGATTTGGTGCTATTCCTGAAACTTTTAATGTATGTGCTTTTTGAAATTTATTTTATACTCTTTATGTAAAAGCCTAATGGGCGTAAACAAATAAATAAATAAATAAATTATTAAGGGGTTAGAACGCCTTAATAATAATAAATAATAAAATAAAATAAAAATAAATAGAAAGTATTAAAAAATCCATTTCCCTTTTCTTTTCTCTTAGCACAAATATTAAAAATGGCAATAGCCAAAAGTGCAAACAGGCGAAAATTTAAAAAAGCGAAGTATTGAAGGAAGGATTGAAGATGAAATATATAAGAAATGTTTTTACTTTAAAGAAAAATTGCAAAATAGGTAGATAAACATTAGTGTGTTCAATCTACTCTTCATATATAATGAAATAGAAGACATTTAAATGAATAACTCAAACCTATAATATTACGGTTGAAAGTGCACAAATATATCGAGGGCAAAATTTCATTCACAGACTAACGCCCTTAGCTTGCTAACTCAGAGGTCCTGATTAAATTATTCCGATTATATATTATAATAAAAGAGGCTAGATATTTCATTTTATTTAAAATATGTAATATACGTGTATTTGTGCATTGTGAGTATTAGACACTGAACTGTAACTTCGCAACAAATTGTTGAATACAAAAGTAGATACGAATATTAATTGTTATATCGGCTAAGTGAAATAATTTGCATGTTGATGAGATTCGAGCTCGAGCCGGTGGGAGCGAACGTGAAATCAGTGAAATAACAAAAGTAAAAGATCAACATTGTCTTAAGAACTTTAAGCCTCCATATGCTGAATAATTATTTTTTGAAACTACCACATTATACGATTTTTTCCTTGGATGGTCTAAGACAAAAAATCATATTTTCGTAAAATATAATGTATTAAGTTCTGGAAAGCTGATTCTGAAAAAAAAAATCTTGACAGCTGAAAAGAAAATTGTTTTAGAATTCATGCTATCCCAACCAATATTTCAAACTAAATGTACTTCTGTCTGTCCGTTCTCTACAATAAAAAATATGTGAAAAAATAAAAAATACTTGTAGTGCACGTTCGCGCATTCTATCCTCCGTTCGCATGGTTAATGGTACGAATGAATTAGTTGGCAAAGTGCTCACGTCAGGAGAGAGAATATTGGATTGTTTCTTGTTCATCCGCCCAACCGGCTAACTACGACGCGCCCCCACTGTTACGTCACTTGACTTCACCCCTGATAATACAATATTTGTCTTCATAAAATAAGATTCATCTGGCAATAAGCGAGGGGGAAATTTTCCTCGTCGTCGGATCCTCGCACCTCGACTGATCAACAGATCCAATTTGAGAAGCAAACATTCACATACGATGAAACACGGGACCTAGATTTCTCATCTCAAAGTTTTGTCAGTTAAAGTTTTGTTGGTGGGTATCAGTTGTGCCATTTCATTTTAAAAACATTGCTAAATGAATCATAGCTTGCTTCGCGCTCAACTCTTTGTTATACTTTACCGGATTTCAAACAATTCTCCTATAGACGTCTCATCCATGTGCACGCGATATTATAGTTCGTGTGATATTATAGTTTATGAGATTTTCGACTCGGGACAATCTAGGAGGTACTGATGGTGCTCCCGAGATATTCTTCTAGAGACAACTTTTGTAGTCTCCGTTATCATGTCTCGAAAATTCGGCCACGATTCATGCTTGCTGTACGTTAATTAAATGTCACATAGAGACATTGAGTCTCCCTATACAATTAATTCGAATTCAATGCATGTCATTTAATGCCATCCGCTCAGAATAAATATTTTTAGCAATATACGCGTACGCGGGATTGAGTTTTCGTATTTTTCTAACATTCTGGGACCGACCGCCACGCTTGTCTCCAGATTAAAATCTAAATACGAGTACAAGGTATTGAGATTTATCGTATAAGGTCTCATTTCTTGGACATGGGCCGTTTGAGTATTTACGTGGAAGCCAACACGGCGGCAGAAAAACAAAGACCGATATGAGAGCTTTCACTAGCAAAAAAATCCCGAGTATGTGTAGGGTCGCCACTCACTGGCAATGAGAGACCGGCTATGCAGAAGAAGACTATGTCACTGTGTCACTCATGTGGCAGTTGCGCATCTATACCTATAAAACTCATTGTCTATCTGTCTGCTCTCTATACAAATCTACACCGGTTGCCCGATTCGATTCAAATTTTACATACTTATTCCACAAAACGTCAGTAGGGTATGCTAAAAATCAAGGTTATCACCCATACACAAATATATATATTATTAAAAAAATGGATAAACTAGAAAATTCGCAATATTTCATCTTAAAAGCGAAGGATGCTGTAAATTCCATTGCACAAATACTCACTGACTTTGGCAACAAATTTACAAAAGAACAAATAGCAAAAGTTATGCCAAAAACAACTGAACTGCTTGGAGCCATTGGTCACATGGCGGTTAAGATGGCTGCCATGGAAGGTGAACTCTCCGTTTACAAATCTATGGTCCATAATCAATCTACATCTAGTAATACAAATCTCGATATATGTGATACAATTGATGAAATTGAAGAAAGAAAAACCAGATCAAAAAACATAATTATGGTAAATGTTGAAGAAAGTCAAGCCGAAACTCAAATCCATAAAATGAATGAGGACGCTGCCAAGGTATTCAGCGTTCTGAGCAAAATCAACAATACTGTTACCAAAGATGAAATTAAAATATTTCGGATTGGTGCGCCAAAACCAAACAAATCTAGACCACTCAAAGTTATATTAAACAATTCAGAACAGGCTATATCTATCTTAAAAAATAAGAGACAAATTTC
Source organism: Agrypnia vestita (assembly GCA_016648135.1). Classification (NCBI taxonomy): domain Eukaryota; kingdom Metazoa; phylum Arthropoda; class Insecta; order Trichoptera; family Phryganeidae; genus Agrypnia; species Agrypnia vestita. The sequence goes on along the minus strand of JADDOH010003955.1, from coordinate 3,457 downwards.
AGATAGCAGTATGAAGATATTTAATGACTTAACAATATTACAACGAAAGCAAATTTCTGCACTTCGTCAAGAAATCGCAACCAGATCTCAACACGGTGAATCAAACCTTTCTATTAAATATATTGATGGCAAACCTAAAATATTTAAACTTCACCCAAAAAACTAAAGTCAATTAAATTCTTTTACCAGAATGTACGCGGAATGAAAACCAAACTTAAAGAACTAAAAACTACCTTTCCTCTTCCGATGTTTTCCTCCTGACAGAAACCTGGCTTGACCAACAAATAAAAACAGAAGAACTTGGATTTTTAAATCACAATATCTATAGATGCGATAGAAACCAAGATACTAGCCATAACTGTAGCAAATAAAATCATGTCATCTAAGATTCCTACAAAACACAATAATATAGAACAAGTCTTCGTCCTGATTAAAACTTCACACTGCAAAATTATCATCGGCTGTGTTTACATTCCTCCTTCATCCGATGCACAAGTATACAAGAATCATGTGGAAGATGTTGAAATTATAAGGTCAAAATATCCTGAAGCAATTTACATTTTAACTGGTGACTACAATTTACCAAATATTAAGTGGGATACGAATGACGAAAATTATACCAATACACTTATGTCAGACAGCACCCGTGAAATTTTAGACATTTATTTTTTTATTTTTATTTTCATTTATTGGTTTTCTTACAGCCATATAATTAATCAATCTTGAAAAAAACAATAATTGATGTACAGAGTTTTGGGCCAATTACAAGAAAACACATATATACAATCGATAAAAAATAAGAAAAAACATGTCCAATAGTGAGTTTGTGTGAGTGTGTGTATTTGTGTGTTTATTTATTTATTTTGTTTTGGGAAAAGTTAACAGCAAAACAATCTTAAAAATTTTCCACTGAATTTAAAAATTTAATTTAACATACATTAATAGCGAATGGAGGGGAATGTGGGACGGGAGTAGAAGGGAAGATATAATGTACAAATTAGTTTGGGTGCGGTAGTGTAGATATTGTTTGTTTTATGTTTCTTATTGTTGCGTTGAAAATGTCAATGTGGTGATAGTTTGTGTTAAATGAATTTGTGGATCTGTACATAAAGGAGTTTTGTTTTGAGTTGGTCTTACAAAAGGGGAGATGAAAAGTAGGTGAATGTCTGTTATTGCGAGTTGGGATGTGGTAAGATATTCGTTGAAGAAGTTCTCTTTCTTGGCACTACCTCAAGTGAACTCAATATAAATGTCAATCATCGCTTACTGGATCTAGTATTCTCCAGTGATTTTAAATTGTCTGTAGAAATATCAGGTGACTCACTTCTTCAAACAGACCCCCATCACCCGCCATTAGAATTTCCATTATTTGTTCACAGAGAAGGTGTCCCAAATCATAATGCTACCCCCACAAACCAGGAAGAAACATCTTTCAATTTTCGTATAGCAGATTATGTGAGTATTAACACTCATCTTTCAAACATTGATTGGTCATTCCTCCAAAACGATGATATCGACTGGAATAACTTGTCCAATGGAAACATTAATAACGCAGCTGACCAATTTTACAAGTCAATTTATCAAATTATAGAAAAATTTGTTCCTAGAACCAAGCAATTTAAATCAAAATACCCTAAATGGTTTAATTATGAGCTAATTAATTTGACAAATCTGCCCACAAAATATACAAAGAAAGTCGAAACCTGTGCGATTACACTGAATTTACTAGATTGAGGAAGCAATGTACCGCTCTCTCAAAACTATGTTTCAATAACTATGTAAATAATATTGAGAAAAATATAACAAACAACACAAAAAATTTTTGGAAATACACAAATTCATTGAGAAAAAATGATACTGATATACCAAATACAATGTACCTCAATAATGTCGTAGGAAACAACATAAATGAAATAACAAACATGTTCGCAGATTTCTTTAAAAACGTATACGATAGTGCCTCTGTGTCTGATAATTATATACCGAATGTTGAGGTTTCCGATCAAATAAATATATCTAATGTCCATATTAATCAAGGTGAGATTTTAACTCTAATTAAACAACTGGATCACAATAAAAGCGCTGGACCAGACAGGATACCACCAATATTCCTGATAAATTGTGTTGATCATCTCTCCTATCCGTTATATCTCTTATTTAACTTATCTTTGAGTACAGGCTGCTATCCTGATGTCTGGAAAAGTAGCTTCCTGATGCAAATTTTCAAAAAGGGTGTTAAAAGTGATATCAAAAACTATAGACCTATTTGTATTCAATCATCAATACCAAAACTCTTTGAAAAACTCTTACTGAATAATATAATGTACCAAATGAAACCCGTAATATCACCTTTCCAACATGGTTTTTTCTCAGGTAGGTCAACAGCTACTAATTTATTACTGTATGAAAATTACATATCCAATAAACTGGGAAAGGGAAACCAGGTAGACTCAATCTATACAGATTTCTCTAAAGCATTTGACAAAGTATCACATCTTATATTGATGGATAAACTCCAAAGATTGGGCATTCATGGTAAATTATTACAATGGTTAGGTAGCTATCTATGCAATAGAAGCCTTTCGGTAAAGATTAACTCTTCATTATCAGAAGAATTCATTGCTTTGAGTGGAGTCCCGCAGGGCTCACACCTCGGACCAATCCTTTTCATCCTTTTTATTAATGACATTGCCGACATTTTTGATGATGTACAATTTCTGATATTTGCCGATGACTTGAAAATATTTAGATCAGTGAAAAACAGTCCGATTGTATGAAACTACAAACAAATTTGGATTCCCTGTTCAAATGGTGTACCAACAATCAACTTTATCTAAATATCTCCAAGTGCCAATCTATTACTTTTACAAAACAAAAGATTCCTATTAAATTCACCTACAAAATTAATGATGTAAACCTTGTATCAGTTGAGGAGATAAGTGATCTGGGAGTAATTTTTGATGCTAAATTATCATTCATTCCCAACATTGACTTGATAACTAATAAAGGTCTCAAAATGTTGGGATTTGTTTTAAGAACTGCACAAAACTTAACAGACCTGCGCACTTATAAAGTCCTCTACACTTCTCTTGTCAGACCTCAGGTTGAATATAACTCGATCATTTGGTCGCCTCACTATATTAATCATTCAACGGCAATTGAACGAGTCCAAAAAAAATTTTTAAGATTTATTAATTACAAATTAAATATACGCTTGGAAGATATCAATTATGAATATCTCCTTAGTTATTTACAACTTTTAAACTTGTCTGTGAGACGTACTGTAACAGACCTAATATTTCTTTATAGGATCGTAAATAGTTTGATTGATTGCCCCCAGATTATTAGTCTGATCGACTTATATGCTCCATCGAGGTCATCAAGACACAGTGCATTGTTCTATTATAGTGGAAGTGTCAGAACTAATGCATTAGAAAACTCTGTAATTCCCAGATTA